>KI628730.1:0-68955 GCA_000503235.1 Sclerotinia borealis F-4128 | reverse complement strand
CATACTACATATGTAGTATGAGCCAGTGGGCGGAAGAGAGCCGTCTGTTCCGTCACATTATTATTATTTTCTATTTTCTATTTTTATTATTATTATTCTAATAATAATAATAATAATAAAGTAAAATAAATATATATTTAGTAAGGGGTTTTTTTACTTTCGGAAATCTTTTAATATTAATTACAGCTAAAATTTTAAGATGTTCTTCCAGATGCGGGAAGCCATAAGAGTGCAATTGCATCTCCTCTCCTCTTGAGTAAGAGAGCAACGATTTCGTCGACTTATAGGCCGCATTCTGGATGTTACCTATCAGAGAGTTGGCCACTTCGAAATATTTGTGACCGAGATGCAAGCATCATCGCCTGAGCTTCTTCACGAGTGTGAATCAAGGCTTGCTCCTCATTTTTCTTCCACTGATATCAGTATCATTTCATCGTGCCCACCTTCCTTACACCTGGTCTAATCTCACCCCCAACCTCACCCTCACTCTCATCTGTCCTCGCCTCCAAATCTCGAACAACGCTCTTTACTCTATCTCGCGAACTTCGCGATCAATGCTAAGAAATTGCCTTGACAATTCCGCTCCTTATTGTAGCATGATCTGGCATACGATGAGTAAAACTTTGGTCTTAAATGTTCTGAATACGGCAAAGGAGTACCACGCCGCAATTTCCGATACACAAAGTCCTATATCAGATTATTTCAATGCAATAGTGCAGTAGCTTACTAAGCTGCCTCGATATTCTACAGTAAGAATGGGTTTCTTTTCTCAGATGGGTTGGACATAGGATACAGTTGTCGTGGCTAGAGAACATTGGGCCACGAAGTCGTGCTTTTATTTCTCAATTGGAACGCATTGCGTGAGCAAGTACTGTTGAAGCAATATGCCCTGCAACTGAAACATTCTTCCAACTCCTCGTAGACACCACTTACGCTACTACAAAGTAGTGATGAACATGTCTTTACAGGAACGATTCTTGGCGAGCTCCGAATTAACAGCCGATGAGCAATACCTTGTGATCGACTATTTCGATATGGCTCTTCCAAATATAATAGAGAAAAACAGTGAGCGGATCGTTGACGTCGAAGTGCTACAGACAGGATCCGTTAATAGGCACAGATTTTCAGAAGAAAAGGCTGAGGTTGAAATGTGGGAGATTGTGACCGCAGAAGAGGAAGGCATCCTGAGAAAATAAATGCTGAGAGACTGTGTTTACAAACATATGCGGTGTGTTCCGCAGAGAAAGCCCATCAGGCTTGTCATTAGCTGCAGAACCTTTCTTTCCAAACAATCATCCCTTTGGAAATAGTACTTTCTGGCTCCGATGAGCGAGATACTGTGCACCCACTGGTGATCATATGAATTATTCCATTCCTCCATCAGCTTATCTTCGATATTCCATCATCTGCGACTTCTATGCCATTTATCTCCCTGTCTCGCTTGCATAATGCTTGCGCTGTTGCCCTGATATCTCTGCCGCGTACATTATTGGTCTGGGTTCCTCACCCAGACCGTTTCAACTCCCATGAAATTTTTGGGTGTTCATGCTTATGTAGCGAGATACGTGGCTCATACGCAAGTGATATACAGTAGCTTTAACCTGCGAGCCATGATTGAGAACTACCGTCTCATTACTCCCCATCCAATACCGAAGCTCTATGTCGGACTTTCTGTTTTGGTTGGCTATAGACATCGTAGCTATATTGGTACACTTACTGTAACACGGATAGGAACAGGTAGGAACTCCCGCCTACGGAGAACCGAGCCCACGAAGCTCTAGCACCAAATAACACATCCCACTAGAACTACATAGCCGTATACTCGAAAGACGTCCTTCGAATCTTCGATCTGGCCCAGAGTTTTACGCTGAGCACTTCCATAATATAACATACCACCAGCATGTGCACATATCAGCAAATCTTTAAGACCTGCAGGGAACAAGTTGATGGGATGAGATGAGATGATAGGTTTCTACTTGAGCATGCGATATACATCTATCAAGGGCATGGTATCCATCACAAATCACCACAACAGCCAGAGCCAGAGCCAGAGCCAGAGCCAGAGCCAGAGCCAGTGTCAGAGTCAGAGTCAGAGTCAGAGTCAGAGTCAGAGTCAGAGCCAGAACGAGCTCTTTAGGTAAGGAACATGAACACGATAAATACAATTACAAATCCTAATCTAGATATCGGCCATCCATCCATCCATCAATCCAGTACACACATCATCACCCTCGATACTTCATTGAAAGCTAGATACTGTCCAACACTGCGTATAAAGCAATCCATAACACCTCATCACAAGTTCACAACCATCATCTCCAACACAACACAACACAACACAACATAGATAGCCTCCAAAAATGCTCATCAAGTTATCTATATCTATATCTATATCTACACTATACAGTACTCGAGTAAACCGTATACATATACCTAGTAGACTTTTTTCCTGACCCTTAACCCTTCTTCCTGGCCCCTGCCCCGAACAGCAAAACCCACTCATTACTATAAGATCTTACATGGGAAACAAGTGCTGGGATGAAGAAAAAAAGCGGCCGAAGAAATTTGAAAGAGGCTACTCGAGTAGATAGGGAACTGTGTAATTTGCATTGAACACTTATGTAGTGTTGGAATTGTATGGAATGGTAAGGCAAGGCAAGGCAAATATGGCATTGCGGAGCCGAGGAATAGCTTGGAGGAAGCTGCTTGTAGAGGGCGTGAATCTGGGTGCAGATTCAAGAGAGGAGAGTGATATAAACGCCGCCCCCACCCCCTTTCATACCTCAGCCAGATGAAACATGTTATGCTGGGAGCTGTTGATGAGGTACTATATTGTCCAGTAGGTTCGAATGAGAAATTTAGGCGGCAATGTAAATGCGAAGATGTTCCTTCTATCTACAATCGTAAGGTAAACTTTCTTGTATTCATTGCCAATTATCTACCTATAAAAAGGCAAATGTACAGCCTTCATTCGATCTCCTACCATTGCCGTCCGTATATTTAGCAAATTTTGTTCATTTCAGATACCATCATATCAACTCAAAAACTCAGATGATTCTCCTCATTCCATGCAGATAAACCCTAGCCATATGCCCCTTTAAAAACTCCATTTCCCTGACGCTGGTGCATGCCAAACTTCCATACAAAATGAATATTTACAAAAACCTCAACTCCAACCTCCAGATGATTCATCAATCCGGAAGCGAATTTATGTTCTTCTTGATAACTATATGTTGTTAGTTGTGAACCAACTGGAAATCTTTAGAATTCACGAATTCACTTACATTCGAATGCCGAGAAGAATATTGAGTTTACAACGCATGATCTACCCATGGACACACCCAGGCCTCGGTACATTCTCTTGTCGAAGAATTGAATCTTTGGTGCCTTTTGAACAGTCTCACCTTTGCAGCAGGTCAGGCAATTCCGTTGGTAAATACTTTTGGCGGAGTCAATCGGGTACTATCAAAAGTCAGTTGCTTGGCTAAAATCACAGATGAATGTTTTGATACGCACAATCAGTGCCCAGCTTGCTATGCCACAGAAACCGCCGGCAACAACGACAGCAAAGGGACTTGTTGAACCCCGCTCTCCTGTATATGTAGTCAAGAGTTGCTTACAACTTTCGTAAGTCATGAAGTAAATGGCCGTTCCTAGCGTATCCCGAACTATATGAGACGAGATTAGTCTATGACAGCAATATTGAAGTAGGAAGACTACTCACGAAGGTGAAGGTTAAATCCCGAATAGAGTCCTGATACCCCACGGTGCTTGATAATATTCATAGCAGTTTTGAATGTCCCTTTGTCTTTATAGCTTGCTGCAGTTGCATTTTGTATAGGTGAATTTCGCACAGGATCGGAACCACTGGTTTGTCGTTTAGCAGCCATCAACACCGATACTTGAGCACTGAGTTTTGTCAATTCGAAGGGACCTGGAGAATGTCAGAAGTCTGGAGGAAAGCCAATGAACTGAACTTTTCTACCCACAAGCTACAAGCGTTATGAACGATCCCGCTGTGGCACCAGCAGCTCCGAAACAAGCAATAGTTGAAAATGTAGGATAAGTTCCAAATGTGTTGACATGCACCAATGGATCGATGTCGAAATTTCTCTTGAACCAGGCTGCGTATGTGTACTTTGACCGCTGATATACTGAGAAAGATATTGTTCGGACCAAAGTTACTGAAGCTAAAGGTGCTGCAACTCCACGAAAAAATCCTCGTAATTTCTCTGTTTGATATGTATGTCGAACGCAATCCGTAAAGTTATTGTATCTGTAGGTTTGCATTCGTGTTTTCACTGAATCCAATGGAAACTGAGATGAAATCAGCAAGTGCGAAGTTTGAGGAGATGCACAAACAACTTACTGCGCAGAAAGTAGAACAGATGCTGCTGACAGACGCAGCAACTTCTGTTCGATATCGTTTCACCCATCTCTTCTGTGCCTTCGATCTATCGTGAGGATAACGTAGGAATTGTTCTTGGTTGATCACATCATGTTGACCAGGCTTAACAGGCATAATGGCAAGTTATTATTCGTGGCGGGCGCTGGAAGACAGTGGTCAATCGACCAGAGTCCTCAACGCGATCGCGATAAGGGCAAACGCCAATGATCGTCCATGAAGTCTTCTGTCGATTATAAAAATCGAGCGGAAGAATTCACCTGCAAAGTTGCAGCCGAAAAAGATAAATGGTTTTGGGGAAAGGTGAATTCCGAGAGAAGGCGGGGTTGCGAGATATATACAAGTACGAGTACCGGTAACAAGTACGTACTCAGTATAATATTATTATAATAGAGAATAGAATAGTACTACTAGAGATACGGACACGAGAAGAGCTTTGGAGCTAACTAAGGGCGTCACAGTTATTTGATGTTAGGCAAGGGCTTCATTGAATGATTGAAGTACGTGGGGCTTGGAAGTTGGCTTGTTAATTTGGACGTAAATCACTTCTTGATTCGAATCTATGTGGAAAGTCTAACATTGAGTATTAAATCAATCTCATGTTTTGGAGATGGGTTCGCTAAATGCGGGATCCACTATTTGCAGATACAGTACAGTACATATATATGCTTGGTAATAATGGCTTATACACATATATACAGTCACATCATAAATATTATTCAATACATGTAAGTAAAGGACTACTAGGTATTCACATATCTGGTGAATAGCTAGATCAAGAAAGGAAATCTATCACGATGGTCGATGGTCGTTTAGTATCGAACAAAGAAGTATTCCCCCACTTGATATATCATTAATTGAAAGGAAAGAATGCAGCAAGTCAGGGCAGCTAAGGATTGGATAAACCCCCGCACCCGCAGTACGAGTAATATCATCCATTCATCACCTTTAGACAAGGGAAGGGGGCAACGAGAAACACCACCTGGGTATTCACAACTGGATAGATGTGGAGGTAGGGAATAATACACCAGCCACTCTTCATGTTAAGTACTCAAATACTTATCATTATCAACAGAGCATTTTAGTAGCTATCGGCTAAAGTAGGCCGTCATCGGTTGGAACTACTGAGGTGCTACATCGTAGACAATCAGGCTAACATTGATGATAGTCAGCTGAAATGATCTCATCAATATCATTCGTCATGCATTATTGCTATAAGCAGTAACCCTCATATCTAGCTTGTGATTTCTTGAGGCCTCTTCCTCAGGTACCCATCTCCAACCATTGGTAGGACTAGACAGATTATACTCGTACCGGTACTCCGTATATGACAAGTCGTTCTCCATATGACTAGGCCGTGCAAAGATTCGACAATTAAGATCTCTCCAACTTTCTAACTTCCCATGCCTTCCCAAATCCCCTACTCGTGATCCATCACGATTCCGCGATATACAAAGTTTGTGTCAGAAGTGACAATCGATTGATTGTCACTAGCTGAGGGACAATGGTCCTCTTGAAATATCTGTCTCGGCAAAACGAATGGTCTTCTGCAAACGGACTTTTAACTTATCATGGGCATAAAGCCATAAAGTCGATAATTGCTTCTCCTCAAATTGGAGCCTCCCTCAGCGTAGACAGAGACCCATGCTTTCATTGAGCAATTCAAGAGTTTTGTCGTAATGTGTCATAGTATTTTGCCTCAAGTGTTGTTGCGTAGGATTCCTTTCCTTGAGTTGCCTACAAAAGAATTAGTATTCCACTATCGATGCTCATTTGGTTGAAGATTGATGTACTCTTTCCATTGACTCCCCCGTTCCCACTGTACCCGCAAAAGGTTCTTTACTAATTTATGCTCAAGACCAGTCTCTTTGGCTGCAGATTTCAAAAAATTGATAGTATTGTCAATTCGCACTTGATCGAATGATGCTGGATCTCCCTTGCGAAACTCCTTTCTCAACATATTTCTTGCTATGTACCGCGCCGGCTTTGCATATTGTACAGCATGTAATAGAGCTCGGTAGAGACCTCGATATGCGTATATATAATCCTTTCCCTTAGACGACATGCTTATTTTAATTTTGCGATGGATTAGGAATTCAAAATAGAAATAATTTGAAACTCTGTTCGCATGTGAAAATCTTCATGTTTCGGATGGTTCCGTGTGCGTCATCGGACTTGCCTCCAGAGTTAGACTAGACAATCTAATTCTACCACCATATATATTACCAAATATGGACAATCAAGCTCTTAAAAATAAATTATTAAAATATAAACAAAAAACAAAATAAATTTTACATGAAGCAAATGATCCCTAAATGAGCTCTCTTGTGTCCGAGTTTTTGATTAATCCAGTTCTACGACAGGCCAGACGATTTTCACGATCCGACAGACCTGTTCATACCCGCAACTCGAATTATCCTTTAACCCCGCACCTCGTCCCAGAAAGCAATAATGAGGTTGATGAAGTCGTTATAGAAGGTGTGATAGAAGGAGAAACTGCTATGGATCTGCCAGATTCAAGGGAATATGTAGGAGTCGATAACCTAACTCGGAGTTTGTCGAATTCATCTACAACCCATGAGGATGGAGGGAATTCATCAGACCATATTCAAAGCCTTCGACATGAGGTCGATCGAAACCTCATTGATTCGTTGGCACCTTCGCATATACAGTCGAGTATGAGTCAAGCTGATAGCTATATGTCTGACAATCCTCCTTCCGACATAGCATCTCAGACTCAGGGCAACATTATAGAAGGAACATCTGGCAATGCCGCTCTCAATGTTCTTGATTTGCATAGGAGTCCCGCTGAAGGTTCATCTCAACATTCAAGTCAAAATTCCACTTCGGCTTCAATGAATCTTGATATGGGCAGCAGTGCTCTTCCTGCGGACGATGGCATGGGTCCTCTTCGACAGCGCATCAAGTATATACAAGCTATGGATACCCCTACAGAACAAAAGGCATTATTGATGCATCAGCTCTTGACTCAAGGCTATACTGAAGCCCACGAAATATTCAATGCGAAGAATTATGTACCAACTACGGCCTCAGACAAAATGATTAGTCAAGAGAGACCTGCAACTCCGGGCTCATTAAGTTCTTTCATTTGGCAGATGAATGGTACTTTGGATCCGGCACCGGCAACCGAAAGTCATACTTTTCACCTTTCTCCAGACGACTTGAAGAGAACTTACGCTCCCTTTGATCCTCCCGAAGTTGATGACGGGAGCGAAGAATCCGAGAATACCGAAGATTTCATACCTAAACTCGGGTGTAAACATTACAAAAGAAATGTCAAGTTACAGTGCTCCACGTGTGATCGATGGTACACGTGTCGATTGTGTCATGACGAAGTCGAGGACCATATTTTAATCCGCCATGCGACTAAGAACATGCTATGTATGATATGTGGCTGCGCTCAACGAGCGGGGGAATTTTGTGTCGAGTGTGGGGAGAGGACTGCATGGTACTATTGCGGGTTGTGTAAGTTATGGGATAACGATATCAATAAAAGTATTTATCACTGCAATGATTGTGGAATATGCAGAAAAGGTCGCGGTCTGGGGAAGGATTTCTTTCATTGCAAGGTAGATCCCTTCCAAGCTAACCAATTCATTTACATTCTGCTTACAAGATTGATAGACTTGCGGCGTGTGTATGTCTATGTCTCTTATGGACGATCACAAATGCATTGAGAGGGTATCTGACTGCGATTGTCCTATTTGCGGGGACTACATGTTTACTTCACCAAAACCCGTTGTATTCATGCTCTGTGGTCACAGCATTCACTCAACTTGTTATACCGAGCACATGCAAACTTCATACAAGTGCCCGATATGTAGCAAGAGTGTGGTCGGGATGGAGACCCAGTTTCGAAATATGGATCGAGCTATTGATCACCAGCCAATGCCGCCTCAATTTCGAAATACTTTGGCTATGGTCTCATGTAACGATTGCTATGCTAAGAGTGCGGTCAAGTACCACTGGTTGGGACTAAAATGTGCTATATGTGACTCATACAACACAGCTCAGCTGTCAATACTAAGTGATCCGGAAGTGGAGACGCCGGCTATAGGCACAGGAGATACACAAAACGACAGATCAACGAGTCAGGAACCTCGAGAAATGTCTTCATCTACGCATCTGATACCAGGTATTCCTAGGAATCGCAGACACTCTTCTCACGTACCTTCTTCTTCATCACAGGGAGAATCTGGTCGATTTTCTCCTTATCCCATACCATTTCGGTTAGGAAGATCAGTGTCGCCTGCTAGAGGGCTAGGAATATTTGGTAATCAACCAGTGGCTGGCGGCGAAAGCGATGCATCTGGAGACGAAGATGACCTGGATTTTTGGGGGAGAGATGAACCGAGAAATGCGAGAGAATCGCAGGCGACACATGAAGCAGACGCACAAGTTGATAACGATATTGAATATGAATATGATTCCAGTGACTCGGAATCTGGGAATGATGATGATGATGACGATGACGACGGCGAAGAGGAACCCTTTGCCATTTTTGGACACCGTTGATACTTGCATGGATTGGCAATGGGAAGAGCTTGCATTTTTTTTGGCGTTGGTTGGAGCGCCTGCAGCATTGTATGACAAGATATTGGAGGGTATGAAGGCGCACTGGATATAATTCTGGGCATGGGTAGGGGGGGAGGTTGATACATGTATGACTTCTGTAGTTATTTTGGGAGTAGTAAAGTTATCATTCTTTCGATTGTTAATCTCAATATCAATTCTCTGATGACTCCCATTCTCATTCGCTCATGTCGAGATCAAGACCACATGTGAGAGTTTCTCTCCGTGATGCTACCGAGACATTGCTTTCTGAAATAAACTCCAGAAGCAGTAATGCAATGCCATACATACCTAGGCGATTGCCATAACTCTCCGGACCTTGTGCCAAACCCCGAATGTCATTAAACCCCTCCATAAACGCCCCGGTATATCCTTCCCAAACGCCATGTATAAAAACCGTGCAGAACCTCTGCATTGACTCGTAGTGTACACCCCCCTCTCCAACCCTACTCCTCAATCAACGCACATCCCATCCTCATCCTCATCCTCATCCTCACCCCCATCACCCTCAATCACTCCACCTCCCCCACACCCCCCTCAGCAATCCGTTTCTTCACCTCATCCGCATCCTTCCTCAATTCCTTTACCACCGTCTATTTCGCAAATTATCACATTAGCTTCTTTCTTTCCCATTTATACACTTCTGCAATTCCCCCCTTCCATCTATTCATCTATTCATCTTCCCAATCCACCCAACCCATAACCCCCATAAAACTCCAATATGAGGATAAACTCACAGCAAGCGCTTCCGGATTAATGCCGTTTTCGATGAGACTTATACATATACTTAGGGTTCCGCGATCGAGTTCGGCGTTCTGTTTGTGTTTCTTGTTAGCTTCTCTAATCTTTCTCATCCCTCTCTCACCCCTCTTTCATCCCTCTCCCATCCTCCTCTCCTTCTCCCTCACTCCCTCGCTCCCTCATCCCCCCACAAAAACACAAAAACACAAACACAAACAAAACCTACAAGCAAAGTAGAAATCTCATGAAAAACATTGATGACCTGACGAGCTTGCGCTGCGCTGGTGGCATCCGGCTTTTGGGTTGTGTCGGCCATTTTTGCGTTTGGTGATGTATGTATCGGTATGGTATGGTTGTGTGGTGTTATTTATTTATGGAAGGGGGGATGAGATGAGATGAATGAAGATAAGGTTGGGATTGCGGGGAAATTTTATGCAGTACTGTAGGGATAGCAAAATGTATTTTGGTATTACAAAAATCATTTTTGATGGACTTCGGGTTTTGGGTATGGGATGAGATATCCTCCTGTAGGATGGGTTTCTAGATGGTTTCAATAAATGATGGGGTTTATTGTAATCTGTTGGGATGATACTGGGTTTTAAGGTTAAAGAGAGACATCTACCAATGCATGAAAAGTCAAACAATTGTAATCAAATTAAATGTCATCATCATTAGGGACACCAGCCATTTAGTTTCGTCGTTTCTTCTTTCCCTCCACTCCCCCGGCCTTAATTCTTCACAGCTTCAACAAATAATTCTCTCATCCCCTTCAACAATACACGTAAATCCCGAGTCTCATTCAACTTATCCACTACCCTTTCGATTTGCTCCTTGTCCAATTTCGGCTTGCAATATGGGATATCATAGTCCCTCTTCGACGTATCAAGCTCAAACCAAGCCTCTTTATCGTAATCACTATCATCAACATTCGTGAAGATAAACTTCAATCGATCATTTTGCCCAGCCCCTTCAATCAATAGACCCAAATTCGAAGTCCAGAAGTCCAGTTCAGGTACATTGAATCGAGCTTGCTTGTCGATATATTGAGCATGAGATTTCTGCGCAGTAACTCGTCCATTTATAGCCTTTTGTGTTTCGGTGATCTGATTTTTCAAGGCTTCCCTTGTTGCAAGTTGTGCGTCTCGTTGAGCACTCAACGATGCAATCGCTGCTTGCATTTCGGCCGTTTCCGCGGCCTCCTTCGCGAGGGTCTGTTGATGCGAACTACTTTTTGACGACAAGACTTCGATATCTCTTTTCTTCATACGTTGATCCTCTGTGATACATTAGTTAAATGCGCCTCAGCCAAATGATAGCGTACTCACCATGCAATTCAGTAACATTCATTCGGAACTGGTTTCTTTCCTCCAAAACGCGCTTCCTCCCTTGCTCTATAAAGGCATCAAATTTGACTGTAAATTTTGCCATTCTGTCGCGCAACTCATCAAAACCAAAGTTAATACTTGGTAGCGTATCTGCCATCGATAGGGTGTCTGCGGAAGACATAGGTGGTCGCATCATGCTGCTGGAGAAGCTGGTAGACATCGAAGGGTCAAACATAGTAGTCATTGTGATATTGTGGTGAATATCAGAAAATATTGCAGTTTGTATAAGTTGTAATGTGTCGGAGTCGAAATGGTATGGTAAATGTTGATGATTATGATTCTCGTTGGGTTGAGTATTTATGCGCGTTGCTTGATGACAAGAAGAAATGCAAAACCAGAAATGGCATTCCCGATAACCGCGTTGTCAAGGAAACCAATATTTTGTCCGATCCCAAGGCCCCGCCACTAGTGGAGCCGATAGAAGTCGCGGCGCGGTCTCAGAAAAAAGAATAATTTAATTTTACCAAACCAGTCTTTTTGCTTTTTTTGCTTTTTTTGCTTTTATGACAGAAACTCTGACTTTCATACCTTACCTTGATCCCCCGAATTCACTTCTCAACAAGTCTGCGAAGCTCCGAAATGGTTGGAAGGGATTATTGTGCAAATAGAAGTCCACGAAAACCCAATGACTGACCATAGGGCGACCGACCTGGTACATGGTCATTTTGGAGAATTTTCTTACGATATTAATGAAGAGCAATGGTTGTTTTCGCAGGATTTGACTAAAAGTAGGGTTTGATTCTTCTTTGACTTTGATTGAGCCTGTCTGTACTTACTGGTCCACAGTTCATCGATTTCAACAACTTCTTCCATTCGCGCAATCCATTCCTCCCTCGATTCGAACTATACCTGGAAATGGAAAAGTAGACTCGACGATTGCCCATAAACAACAGAGATGGCTCGCGAAAAAGCGACCCGAAACGTTTCCCGGAGCAAGTCTTGCAGCAAATCTTTTGAAGGATTTCCCGAATGCGACATTCAAACGTTCTAACACAAGTACATTAATGGGAATTGGAGGAGCTGCGAATGTCAATCGTACCTTTGGTTCTAAAATCGTACTCATAGTAGCAATACCGTGCGGTGAAGCTGGCCACGTTTTGAAACTGGTCAAACCTTGTTCAGAAAAAGTTGGGTGGGAGTCTCAAAATGGAGTTCGATTATCGTTGATGGGTGCTACCAACTCAGATGAAGGGCATTGGTTTGGTACTGGGGGGACGATTCTGCAGATTGCCTCTGTCGATGACGGAAAAGAGCTCAGTACCTGGTTCGCTGTTAGACAGGCAGCTATGACCACGATTTTCAGACCCATCTTTCGAAAAATGCCAAAGCCTTTCATAGCCCCCGCTGGGCATGTCGCAACCTATCCTCCATCTTGTCTTGACGCAAATCCCGTCGCAATGTTAATGTGCCAACAGTCGGGATCAGAAGAACACGTGGATGTCACTTTCAACCCTTGGTACGCTCGACAATTTGCGATTGTAGATCGCACTGGTCGATGGAGTAGTTGGGACATTGAAGGCCGACAAAAAAAACGCTCTACATGTCAAGTTGTATCCGGGAAGAAGGCCCATATCTACGACGACTTTGCTGAAGATCCTACCATTCCATCATACAAACTGCCAGGAGACGTTGGCGACTGGCACCGAGTCCTCTGGGCATGTAGCGTGAGCACTATGGTAATCGTGAATAGAAAACATCTTGCGATTTTCGATACGAAGTCTAAGCCGTCGCGGCTGCCTTCTTACGCATTCAATACCTTATTACTAAAAGACTGGATCTTGGATATCAAGCGCAGTACTGTTGATCTTGCGCACTTGTTTGTTTTGACTACGACTCGAATCTTTTGGCTAAAAGTCACACCGGCTGGCGAGGATGGTCTGAACAGAGAGTCTGGAGTCAAGGTCATTCTCTCGCATCGACACTACAGGACTGCAACCGACGAGACGATGACAATGACAATGTCTAAGGATGAGAATGGTACGGACTTAACAGTATTTATTTCATCGAGCGAAAATTCACGATTGAATTCGTACACCTTTTTTATGGAGGGGAAAGTCGCGAGGACTTTCGAGGGGGCAATCAGGCTTTCCCCTGGGATAAGCGAGGAAATGGGGTTTAGAGCAGAAAGTCTTTCTATACGTTCTGCCCCTTACCTGATACCGAGAGAATCAGCCGAGGGAGTGGGACTAGAATTCATGGAAGCAGGCGTGAAATTTTATCAAGCATGGGTGCTCACGTCAAACTTCGAGCTAGTGTCTTCTCTATGGGCATCTGAAATCCTCAATTCTCAACAGAAATGGACGTCACGGTCCAGTCTAATTGCACCAACAAATAAAGTTGTGGATAATTCTATCCGCATGACCGCTAGTCGTCTTGCAGATGACTTCATCGTTCCTGATGACGAAGACGAAGACATTCTGGTGGATCAGATGAGATCTCTAACAACCAAAAACGATGTGCTTTCACTAAATGTCAATAAGGTCTCTACAGATCTACTTCTCAGGATCAATATGCGACCGGTATTTGAGCGAATATTCAATAAGCCGATGTCAAACGATTCGAACTCTGATATGGAAATGGCATTTCGAGATATATCAATTAGGATGCAAAACGACAAGCAAGTGGACAGCATGTCCATGAAAACCTGTCTTGAGCTATCGGACGATGCATCCCCTTCAGGCGATCTCGATGAGGCAGCTAAAACTGTAATCGAATTTTTGGAATTTATGAACACATTTGATGAGGATGAAGGGGAAGCATCTTCAAAATTCCACCTTTCAAGATTGATCTCTTGTCCTGGAATGTTATTTTCTGACGATCAGTCATCGGACGATATATGTCCTGACTTACTGAAAATGTATGATCAACTCATCAATGTTTGGGTCACGAACCTTCCTCGGAAAACCCCTGGACCAGTTCGTCTTGCAAAGGCCAGACTCATACGAACAATCGCTATGGAATTATGGTTGAGCTCAGTTGGTATTTCACTCCGTAGCCAACAGCTTGAGCCAAGAACTCCACCAATCGCTGAAGAAGGCTCACCTTTGCGCGCACTGAAGGATATTGACGAAGTCTCGAGGGCCAGCTCACCTCCATACTTCAGCTCCCAAGTTCGTTCCAACACAGTACAAAATCCACAATTCAGTTTACCCACTCCGACTCCTTCGGTCATATCGGCCGCTACGATTGCAGAGGATTCCACCATTGCCCGACTTCGCCAGTATGCAGTTAGCCTTGAGCCGAAAACAGATTTCGGTCCGGCAAGAGCTTCAATGACTTCTCAGTGGCCATCTATTCCAGGTGCAGACCCAGCTGCATATTCTTGGGAGGAGGTTCAGAGAGCTGCAGCTGCAGAAGAGAGTGGTGGTGATGACTATCGTGGTCGACGAGAACAAGCCAGGCGTAAACGAAGAGCAGAAAGGTTTTTGAGTCGAGATCGTGCTAATGCAGCTGCCTCATCTCAGCCCAGAGCTCAACCTTTTGGCAGTCAACCAGCCATATACAACACTTACAGCTCACAACCTGTTAACGAAATACCAATGACTCAACCGAGTAAGGGAGCTTTTGGAAGCAGATTAGCTACCCCTGCTACTCCTGGGAAGAAAAAGTCGAAGAAGCGCAGAGCTGCAGGATTTTAGAAATAGAAAGTTTCAGTACATGTTAGGATTACTTAAATCACCTTCACTGGGTGTATCTGGTATAAGGATTGTTGGATCTTGTAATGTGATATATAGAGAAGTCTTCAGAGAAATGTCTTGTAACTTACTGCATAATGATGTAAAGTAGCTTATGTTAGAGTATCTGTACTCGGTATTTCAAATGGGATTGTCTGTGTCTATTTCCACCACATCAAGAGCACCGTAATAATTCGTCACCGATTATATGTCGCTATCCGTCAACTAGATATTTTCTAGTAAACATCGGCCAATGAATATGGAAAGTAACAGAATGATTGGTGAAATTCCATCCTTCGACAGTTTTGCCGTCGGTGAGCAAAGGGAGCAAACAACCTGAATATAAAGACTCGTCTCGAGACCTAATGTTAATTCTTCTCATTTACAAAGTTCAGCAAACACAGAAAACTCGATAAAATATGTCGAGTCACTGTCACGATGAACATGACCACGGTCATGGCGGCCACTCTCATGAAGAAGGGCACGATCATTCCGACGATATCACCCCCGCACTCCAATACTCACTCTACCAACACATCAATTTCGACGACATAACCACACTCAACGAAGCCAACTCTGGTTCTGGAAAAGCCATCGTGAAGAAAACATGGGCTGAACGAATGAACGAGCAACCGGAACTCGAAAGCGATGCCGATGAGCAACTCTTGATGCACATCCCGTTTGTTTACCCCGCCATTTTACCCCTCCGAACTACCTATCCCACCTCCCTATCCCACCTCACAATCGTAGCTAACATAATGCGTACCACACCCACAGCTTCACGGGCCAAGTAAAACTGCACTCAATTCTCCTCCGCACATCCAACTCGGAATCGGCTCCCAAGACCCTCAAAGTATTCATCAACCGCGACGATCTAGATTTCGGCACCGCGTTGGATCTGCAGCCCACGCAGGAGTTTGAATTGAGCCAGACGTCGGAGATACAGGATATTGGGGTGCGCAGAGCTTTGTTTGGGAAAGTACAGAATCTGACGCTGTTGGTGGAGGATAATTATGGGGAGGATGTGAGTCGGATTTGCTATGTGGGCTTTAAGGGTGATTGGATGCAGTTGGGGAAGGCGCCCTCGAATATCTTGTATGAGGCGGCGGCAAACCCAAGTGATCATAAGTTGAAGGGCACAAATGTGAATCAGATGGGTAGTAATATTGGACACTGAAGGGGGTGAGAATCAAGGGCTACCTGCATGGGGGAGTGCATCTTGGTATCAGGTTTAGTGTGCGGTGAAAGCGGAAAGTAGAAGAAAAGTCTAGTCGACGACAACGGAAATTGGGAGAAACTCAGATATCAGAGGCTGAAAACTGGGGTTGCAAAAAGTGTGTTTGAAAAATGGAACATTGATCTCCTATTCTTCTATCAAAATTTGTATCGGTAAGAGGACAAGAGTACCTCCATCATAGAAGTCTAGACCTCATTGATATAAATACAACAAGTTACATGAAATCACTGAGGTAGTCTTCTCCCCTATCTTGATTATTCACCTCTTCATCATCATCCTGAGCAAACAAATCATCATACGCATGATCCTTCTGCCACTTCTTTTCCTTGTACTCCTGGGCCTGTTTGGATTCTTGTTTTCTCTGCTCCCCAATCAGTATATATCTCACGACTCAAAGATGCATACTACATACCCGTTCCAACAGAGCAGCTTGATCCTTCTTCCTTGCAATCTTCAATTTCTCTTCCTTCTCCATAGCCAGATCCGGGAACTTTTCAACCTTGCTCTTGTTCAAACGATTGATGATGGCATTTTCCCTAGCAGGAACCAAAATCCTCTTAACCTACGCCACAAATTCTCAACATCATACCACGCATACAAACAAAGACAGCATAAACTACTCACAGTCTTCTGATTCTTAAAACTAACTTGTCCCACCGCCATACTCCCATCCTTCTTCAAATTCGACCATGGCGTATAAATAATCGTAACATTATCTTTTTTATTTCCTAATTTCGCAAAATCATCAACTCACATGTCCTTCCTTACCTCACCTCACCACACGTATCTCTCCTTTCTCCCCCCCCCCCAAATCCCCAATCTCACCTTCAATCGAATTGGCTTTGGTAAGTTGAGCACAATCCATCAATAATTCCTCGGGAATCGAATCCCATGCCTCTCCCTCATTCAGACGAAGATAAATATGCGCACTCGACAACTTGTCGGCGTGAAACCATACATCTTCTTCCAAACCATGCTTGATGAGATCTTCGTCTGTGGGGTGCGCATTTTAGCATGTGCTTTAAGGTTGGGGTTGGGGTTGAGATTTTCTTATCATTACTTTCGTATTTGTCTTTTCCAGCATAGATGTACGCTGCTGGCGATACAGTGTTGGATGTGTAATAATACACCATTTTATTTATATCGTGAATCTTTCCATGAAGTTGCGTACTTTTATGTGAAAGTAAACGTTATCGGTGTTTCGTTCGTTTCTGATATTGACTGCACCCCGGGTCCCTCCCGGCCCCCGTATAAAGATTTTCTCCCATCCATCACATCAGCGCGCTTCCAAATAAGCTCAAGACCCCCCAACCCAACAACATGGCACCCAAACTCCCCACCAGCTGGGCGCAAATTCCACCCTCATTCCTCCTCCCCGAATCGCTGCTCCCCCTTATAACCAAACGTGGTGTAAAATATGGCTGGTCGACGGCCCCTCCTCGCTCACACCCCGAACGCTTCAACCAGCAGAGCGCCGGTCTCCCTATCCTCTCCGCCTCCTCCACCGCTGCTCTCGCCCGCAAAGACTTCACTCTGCCGTTGCGCACCGGCGCCCTCGGTACCAAAAAAGGAATGACCGCTCTCTATGATCCCGAAACCGGTGTCCGTACCCCCTGCACCGTTCTGCAACTCGATCGTGTACAAGTCGTAGCTCACAAGACTCGAGAAAAGCATGGATATTATGCGGTGCAGGTGGGCGCTGGCTGGAAGCACCCGAGCAATGTGACGAGGCCCGAATTGGGACATTTTGAAGCGAGTAAAGTGGCGCCCAAGAGACATATGTCTGAATTTCGTGTGAAGAATGAGGCGGGTCTACTGGATGTGGGGAGGATTATTGGGGCAGAATGGTTCGTAGAGGGACAATTTGTGGATGCCAGGGCGAATAGTAGGGGAATGGGATTTGCAGGAGGAATGAAGAAATGGGGATGGAGTGGTCAGCCGGCTAGTCATGGTAATTCCAGGAATCACAGGACGATGGGTAGTGCAGGTGCAAGTCAGGGAAGTGGTTCGAGAGTCCATCCAGGAAAGAGAATGGCGGGACGGATGGGAAATCATCAAGTCACGATTCAGAATGTGAAGGTGTTGAAGGTGGATGCTGAGAAGGGCTTGGTGCTTTTGAATGGGTGTATTGCGGGCCCGGATGGCTGCGTGGTGAAGATTCAAGACGCTCTTAAGAAGCCATGGCCGAAAGTGCCATCGATACCAGCTTTGGTGAAAGAAGTTAAGAAGCCAGCAGAGGTAGCTGCCACTGCTGCATGAGTTGAATGTTTTACTTTGTAATATTTGTATGAATACATTGGCATACACGAGCCTTTTAAAGCAGAAACCCTTTAACGCCAGTTCAATGATCGTTTTCCATCCAGCCCTCAAGTCTACTATCATGATCTTGCCAAAACAACATGTGCTTATACTTACACTTGGCCTATGACCGATAATTTTCCATCGCCATTCTCAAAACCAACTCGTACTAACCATAGTTCCGCTACTTGCGCACATAGTTCCTCCACCTCACTTCCCAATATCCATTTACTCTCCCATACCCACCCATACCTACCCATGCACCACTCCATCATCTAACCCTCTACCCCGACAAAGTCGGTGCATAACTACCCCTCCCAGGTTCTGCCGACCTCTCCTCCACATCCTCAATCCCCTTGAACGGATCCTCTCCATCCAAAAGATCAACCCTCACCTTCTCCTCCGCCTCCCCACCCTCCAAGCTCCACTCTGTCGTCTCAAACATCCCCTGTCTCGTCGCCCTAGTACTCGTAAACCTCATTGTCCCGGTCCTCTTCGTCCCTTTGACCTCAAACTGTATATCAATCCTGCCATGCAATTGATTCATCTCGCCCCAAATCCACGGCATCTTGCTCGCAAAATATATTTCATCTCCCAAGAACTCGCGCGCTTTGGGTGATGTGCGTAGGGCGTAGAGTGTAGAGGATACGACAGAGGATGACGATTTTTGATAGTTGAAGATGGCGAGAGTGCTGGATATGAGAACGACGAGGAAAATGGGGACGGAGGCAATCCAGCGCATGCCACTATCGGGCTCTGGACTTTAATTAGTACATATCTTGATCATTTCTCCACCATTCGTGTTCGTGTTCACGCCAGGGAGGGAAATGTTACCAGGTAATTCCCGATCCCCTCTTCTTTCCATCAACGGACCGCCCCCAGCTTTGGGCGCCGCAATCAACGTTCTCCTCTGTATCAAATTCCTCGCATTGTTTAAATTGTTGACCCTCAATCTAGGGAATACCCTCGAGCTTCGAAGTAATCGTGGTAACATTTTGTGTATGATTTATGGCGTTGACTTTGTCAATTACAAACAAAGATTGTGGAATGGAGGGGAGCTTCTTCTTGATCCGTTCCTTCGATTCGATCATGACCCGCTGAGTTGTGGCGCAAATGCGAGGCTGACAACCATGTGCAAGGCTCGAGCTCGAGCTGCCAGCTTCGTTTCTAATAAGTTCGTACAATTTATTTCTGTGTAGGATTTGTGAACGGCAAATCTATCTTATAAACATTTACGAATATGGAACAAACTACCTCTCGTCTACGTAAGACCTTTCGCTATCCCACAGATAACGACTCCGATGACTCGTTACCTGAAGCTCTTGATGAAGAAGGTATGCTTGAACCCCGCCATCCACCTCATCCTTTAAACCAATACTAACCCCCTCTCGTTTTAGAACAAGATAATTTAATCCAACACCTCACCACCCTCCACACAAAATACAATACCCTCTACGCCCGATTTCTCCTCTGCCTTCCCCTCATAAGCACCATCCCCTACCTCACACTCTTTTCCCCCACCACCTCTCTTCTCAGTATCCTATCCATTACCTCGCTCCTCTCCACCGCTTTCCTCATCTACTCATTACCTCCAGAGGAAACATCTATTTCCATTCTCGACAATTTCAATCGACCATCCAAGTCTTCCCATGGGTCAAAAATAGGAGTACTGGGAGTTAACGGAGTAGACAATGGACCCCTCTTAACCTACCTCCCGACCCTCAATCTCCTCCTCAGTCTCATCCTCGGTATTCTAGGAACCATTCTCAAATCTAAATCCCGCGCCAGAATTGCAGACGCAGATATAAATATATGGTGGACCGGATTCGAATGGTTACCTCTGGGAATCTACGCAGTGGTGCTCCTTGCAAAAACAGTCATGGGGAGTGTCAATCCAGAAGAGGAATTGGGGAGTTTAAAGTACGGATATAAGGGGGCTTGAGTTTAGGAGTGCCACATATCATCTACAATAACAATCTCAAAACTTTGAACGAGTCCCTCTGAATATTTATATCAAATCTGAGCATTTGATACTATCATCTCATCTCTTTTCCCGCCAAATATCTCTTGTTGCATGTCTACAACAATTTTCTGAGATTTCTGTATGAAAGTTCTTGGAAATCTAACTCTGGAACTGTTGCCATTCCCACCCCTACTCGATTCTTCATTGAGATATCAAAATATTGTATAGCTACAATAGCATTCTGAAACAATCAGACGAATACTCCAGAACGTGGACTTCGGAGATGAATATTCGATATTGTATCATCCCATCCCATCTCATCTCATCTTATTCCATCAAATTCATTCTCGCCGTCTCATCTCATCTCATCTCATCCAGCGTGCGAATCTGTGAGCTTCTTGATCAACGAATCAGTGAATAAGCTGGATAATGGAGAAGCGCAAGGAGATAGTATCCTAGGGATATCACAAACCTCTCATTTCACCGGCGTTTCTCATTTCGAAAACTCGTCGTACCTATCTATCTATCCACTAATTCTACTCATATAACTTTCCACCACATCTATTTCACATTTGTGTTTGTGTTTTCTTGTTGGGGATACTGAATACTTACTTACTACTTACTTTATTTATTGTATAAATACAAATACGAGTATGAGTATGAGTATAAGTACATAATTACAATACAGATATTATCCTTGAAGTACTAGTATCTACAGTAGGTTTGGAGGAGAGAAAATTATAAGTGGAATGGAAGTGGAAGTGGAGTCTAGGTTTAGGTTTAGGTTTACGTTTAGGCTTAGGCTTAGGCTTTGGCTTAGGCTTTGAGTCCTGGTCTAGGTTGGTTTAGGATTAGGTCTAGGTGAAATAAAGACTGAATGGATAATCGGCGCAAGATATATGTCTATGTTTCTATGTTTCGGGCGAGAAGAGATGAGAGGAGAAGGGAAGAGAAGAAAAGAGAAGGGAAGGGAAGATAAAGTAAGAGGAGTTTAAATGTATGAGTGAATGAGTGTATGAGTGAGTGAGTGAATGGATAAGTTAATGAGTGAGTGAATGAATGAGTGAGTAAGCGAGTGGGGTGAATGCGTGATTGAATGGGTAGGATCTGCTTGAGATAAGATGAAGTTGGGATATTGAGATGAAGTTGAGATAAATGAGAGGCTAGGGTCGCGGTCTTTAGGAACTTCTTAGATATGTACTCGAGTATATGGAGTTCGTGGTGCGGAGTGGATACATGTTTACGATACGTACTCTTGAGTACCATGGAAACACACATCAAACATTACCACCATCTACCAAAAATGGCTTCTCAATTCTTGTACTTGTGTTTGGAATTATTGTTATCAGAACTATGTAACTCCCTCGCGTAAAACCCCAGCAACCTGATTATCTAAGTTAATGTACCCAGCTATCTACATATCAATACTTTCATTGAATCTCAGTATACCATTTGTCTTCAAGACTCCATCAACCCCATCCGGTAATCTCGGGAGTGGATCATTATACGATCTCTTCTCGTCTACCGGCTCTGCAGATTTGTCAATAACTAAGACGAGTCCTTGTGATTTGATTGCTTCAATTAATGCTGGTACCATATCCTGTTATAGGTTAGTTATTTCATACTGGGTCTTGAGAAAGAAAAGAAAAGGATGGGATCTTGTCATCAGAATAACTTACCAAAAGTCTAGAACAACAAATCAATCCCATGAAATTATTATTCTTCGCAATCCTGACCGACTCCTTGATAGAGGTAGTTCTCTTTCCACTAACCTCCAGTCCTACTTGTTGACCTGCTTTCTCTTCACGGCCCAGATCATTGCATAAGAAAACGGGATAATTGGGTTGTTTCCAGTTGAGAGTTGTGCAGATGGTATGGTTGTATGAACTAAAAATGATCGATCTCATAGAATTCGGGGAATGTTTTCGGAGTTTTCTTGCGTGATCAAAAACCATCGCAAGAATGGCGTCACCAAACGTGTTGATGTTTACTATGGGGCTCAATTGCATGTGCTTCTCTTCATCCAAGGTCGGGTATAATATTTGGATGTTGGCATGCATGCCTTTGGGGAGCAAAGAAAGGGCATCTTCGAGTGACACAGCCGACGTCGCGAGTATAGCATGAATCTCGGTGATGTTTTCCAATGGCATTTCAGGTAGAGCAAGTAGGTCCTTGGTTAATCTACCCTGAGTTGATCCTGCACTTATAAATTGGGAGTAAGTTAGACGACAAACTGGAAATTCGATATCGTTATAGGTAATGTTCCAATATGGCCAGAGAACTGGAACCCCATCACAAGTATGTTGGACGAAAAGTTGAATGTAGTCTCCAGACAGACTGGATCCAGTGATAAAAGCACTTGGTCTTGAGTCGAATTGACTCGTAGCTTTCCAATAAGTCTCGAAATCCGTAATTTCCAGTGGCTTGCCTTGAAATGGTTTGATAACTTGGAAATTGAAGGTAATCTGTCCTATAGCTCTTAAGCGTGGGTCGAATAGGGGCAAACAACAACGGCCGGAACTGCTTTCCAATGCTCGAAAAGTACTGGGTAAAGCGACAGTCTTTGCGATGACTTTAGCCCCATATGTGGGAAAGACATCAAAATCGATGGCAAAAGAATCTAAATTATCAATCTGAAATGAAACAAGCCGGGTATCTTCCTGAAATGGGAGTAAAATATTCTTGGGTATCAAATCCGAAAGTTTGGAGGAAATTGTGAGACGCGCTGCCGGATATTTGCTGTCATGGAAAAAGATCATCGGTTGCTCCCCATTTTCTTCCACAAAACTGATTTGTATGAAAGTCTTCGTATCAAGGAAATTATGACCATATCGTCGTAATGGAATAATAGGAGGTGGTAATTCCAAATCAGGGATACCATCAGCATCAATGCTCATTGGCATAGGAGAACTGCTTCCCATCGTGGGCCCAAGAATTGGAACTGAAATCGCCTTTCCACCTCTGGATGACTGCGAAATAGAGGATAATAGTCTCATACACTCTAGATATCCTTCCCATGCCGCATAATACATAGCGGAAAGATCTTTTTCATCTCGAACATGGGTCTCAACTCCAACATCCAGTAATGTTTGCATACATGGGACATTTCCTTCACTAGCTGCGTGAAAGAGTGGTGTCCATGAGTAAAGTTTGTCGATTTGGTTGAGATCTGCGCCATAGCTCTTCAACAAGAGAAGTAATTGTGGCGTCTGACCAGATCGTGCAACGAGATGTTGAGGATATAGACCTTCAGCATCTGGAAGAATGTTCGCGCCGTGTTGAAGAAGAAGTTCAACGATTGCAATGGAGCCATGCTCGCAAGCCAGATTTAGAGGGACATGGTCTGCATCGGATATTGGGTCAATTCTGGCAGACCGCGCAAGTAACCTCCGAGCACATTCTATATGGCCGTGAATAATCGCATGGATAAGAGGAGTGAAGTTGTCGTGGTCTATCAGATCAATTGTAGAATGATCCGCTGAAGTAATGAAGCTCGTTAGTATCAACGAAATGAAGGAGGTCATAGAAGAAACATACCATTCAGCAACTCCTCCATCATATCAAGTCGACCATGCATACACGCATAATGTAATGGTACCCGCCCATATACATCAGTTCGGCTAACAGTTACCCCCTTGGAAAGTCCGACGGCCAATACAAAAGTGTTGCCGTAAATCGTAGCTTGATGAAGGCAATTGCGCTCATTAATATCATCTTCGGACTGTACATCGACCATGCCAGTATCTAACAGTAAGTTTAATGACTGTTTGGGGCTTTCATTAATGGCAGCAAGAAATGTTCGAGTGATTCTTTCCATCAATGCTACATCCCGATTACCATTGAGATCTGGTGCGATCTTCATACGTTGAAGTAGATCTTTCAAAGGGTCAAGGTTTCCAGAAATGACGGCTTCCAATAATAATGTATCGGCGTCACCTTCATCGGTACCTAGTAAGTGTTGACTACTCACGATATGTTCTTGACTTCTTTCGAAGCTGACATTATCGCCTTCGGACCAAGCTCCAAGCTCCTGTAAGCTCACAGTGGCCTGGTCGGATAATTCACTGATAGCAGTTGCATCGAAAAATGGTTGCACCTCAACTGCCCTCGAAAGATATAGCTCCTTCGTTTTCGACTTGGAAGTTTTGTCCCATTTCTTTAGGATCTTGGAAAATGCCATACCATTTATCTCGACAAATTGTTGAAGCTTATTCAAGTCATTGCCAAATTGTTGAAAGCCTTCTTCTAATGTGGTAAACTTCGCAGATCGTGTTGAAGTGTTTTGGCTACGTGATTGGAGGACCTTCTTCTTGTCTAGTAAAGTCTTCAGCCGAATTTTAAGCTGTTTTCAATGAGCAGGTGCTTTTTGGACCGACTTATGGCGAATAACATACCTCGGCTTCCTTCTGAAGATAGAAGGCATTGACCTTCTCAAGTTCTCGTTCCTATTGTATGTTTAGTACACTTCATGCTTACGAAAGAGATCAAGAACAACACACCAGTTGGAAGAAGAAGGTGGCCTTATTAGCTTGTAATGCGGCCTGGGAATCGAGGACCGGTGCTGAACGATGAAGATCATTTTGCGCGAGAATTATAGGTGTAGCAGAAAGCTTTTTGATGAGCTATTGTAGAGTTAGTAAAATAGTCATGCTTCTTCATCAGGCTGCCTGCGAGATTCAAGCTTGAAGCTTGAAGCTTGTTGTCCATTGTGTGGCAGATTGACGAGTAGCTGAGACGAACCTTCTTTAGAGCTTTATAATTGACGAAACTAGCTGCATACTCGGGCACTTCGAGCTGCCTTTTCTGGATTTGCTTTCCAAACTTCCTATGCAAGGAAAGTTTAGTGGTTATATCTTCAAGAGACGGTGAAATAGCTCGAAGTTGGGGTGAGACGTACATGATAGACTGCTTGCAGTCTCAAAGTCCTGGGGCAGTAAACAACAGAATTGACGGATAGAAATGGTGAAATATTTCTGGATGAGGGCTTGCAGGTGGTGGATCTATCAGATCACATGCAAATCATGACTTTAGATCATGCAAAATGCTACGTTCATAAGCTAACAGGAGATGACGTCGAGAGAGGTATGAAGAAGTGTCAAAATATGTCTGTAATTTAGGTATGAAGACGATCAGAACTGGAAGTTGTGTGATACACGTGGACCTGCACGAAGCTGTGGTGTTCCGAACGTTCACTGACTGTATCGTAGTATTATACTACCTTGATACGAGATTAGAAGTTGACCGGCGGATGGGAAGGAAAGAGATCCTAGTGGTGAAGAAATGAAGTAGTGAAAGAAAGATCCCAAGTACTGTGAGTCTAGGTACCAATACTCGAGTGTAATGAAAAATACTCTTTGAGTTTGAATAAATAGAAAACAGATGATGTTCAACTCTCGACGGTTTTTTTTTTCGTGGTTCGCTCTCGAACAGAGAGCTTTGGCTAGAAAGGGACTAGTGAGGGGCAATCGATCGTACCACCTCCGTACAGCTAAAAAAGAATGCTTGTAGCTGCTTTACCTAGGTTGTACTGTACGTACTATGTCTCGAGTTTCAAAGATTTGATAATCATTGAGAAGAGGGAGAAGGATTCAAGTTCAATATGAATAGGTAATATCGGCAAATTGATTGTTGTCGCTTCTACCAACTTCTATTTGCCTGCCTGCTTGCTTGTTGGCTTGCTTGTGAGAACCATAGAGGTAGCACAAGTCGTCTCCGTATAATTTCATAGCTATTTCCTAGCAAATCATTACCCCACGTGCTAAAGTGAAAGGACAAGGCTAACAAGGCTGAGCCGTTGATAAAGGTGGGGGATTGATGAATGTATGTTCAGACATGGAATTGGATCCGTCGGGATTTTTGAAGAAGAGAAGCTTACAAGTCATTGTGGACATGGGTCGCCTATTATCATGACATTCAAGATCAAAACATATGTTGTGAGGGGTGGAAGGGGTGGGAGGTGGAAACCGCTTAGGTAAAATACTAATATTCGTCCGTCTAAGAATTGATGCCCTTGTTGCCAAATGGAGTATGTTGGTGGCTATGAAAACTTGAGAGATACTACATACGGTATGGTACATACAATCAAAGAATCAAAGTTGATTTACTAGGGTCATGAATCCAGACCTCGATGAAATAAACGACTCATCCTCTCATGTATTAGCTCTTGGCAAGCCATGGTATGTCTGATTTCAAACTTCATAGTAGAAATATTTTGGATATCATGAAAAGTACAACCAAAATTATCCAGCGCTTCTCTGTCTGATGGGTGAACCAAAACTGGAATTAAATGCATTCGACAACACTCAAGGTTTGCTAGCCAGCTCCTCTGCTAATTTATCCTTCGTGCCAGATGTTTTAGCTGGCTCAGGTTTTTTTACGGGTTCACCAATATCTTCGGACATTGCTTCCGCTGCTGCCTTTTTGAGCCTCTCTGCATCATCCATACGAATTTCTTTGCCTCCAACTCGATCTTTAGATTCCTTTTCGTCCTCGCTATCTCCAAGACTGAATGGATCATGATCATTATCAGCGTCACCAATTGGGCTGGGCTCCATCGCATTTAATGGCTGCCATTTACTCTGCTTAGTAGATGGAGTGTTTTCTTTTCCGCCAAGTTTTGGTGAAGTACGGTATAGATCATCCTCCACTGTAGCACTTTGAAATGATACCTTCCGACCTTCAGCTTTTGGAATTACAGGATTTGGTTTGAAAAGATCGGGGTTTGCGAGTGGCCGAGTAGAACGACGAGCTGGAGGGGTAGATGATAGGTAAGCATTTGCAGAATGACTTGCGCGAGAACCATTACCGTCATGTCTACTACCATCCTCGTTCAGCTGCATTCCAGCAAAATCATCACCCAGAACTTGTGGATCGGCATCATATCGATTGTAGTCTCCACTCTGTCTGCCTTCTCCACTTCTTCTAGGACGATATTGTGTGTGCTGATTAGAATTATAACCTTGTGTAGAAGATCCTTGTGTAGAAGGTCCCTCCTCTGTGTCCTCTCCATCGAGTTTCTTCTTCAAATTGGTGATCCAACCATTAACTTTACTCTGTGTCTCGAGGAAGCCCTTTCTGAGGTTTTCTTTGATAACTGGGAGATCATCATCGAGAAAACTATGCTCGTCCTCTTCACCATACATTTCGTTTGGTTTCAAGCCAGTCTGTTTTCTATCTGGGAGATTTCCACCTCTGGAACCGCCTCGAGGTCCATGCGATCCATATGATGATGTCCCTTCGAAGTGCTCGGCAAGCTGGCGTGCATATTGTTCGTCTGATTCGAGTTGTGATCGTGGAGTAGAGCCGACTGGTTGCGCTTGTGGACGAGGGGGTTGAGGAGGTGGAACTTCGATGGCGGCATCTGGATCTGACATGCCTATCCATAGCCAACATTAGGATTGTAATTTGATGCGACAGGATTACAAGCTTACCTAGGAGAGCATTGAAAGCAGGCTCAACACGGCCACCACTAGCAATCAAAACTGCTTTGACTACCGCTGCATCGATACTTGGGAAAGCCTCTTTCAAAGTGTTCTCTGCTTGCTGTTGTGGGCTCATGGGGCGCGGAGGCTTTTGCGGAGGTAGCTCATCTGCGGTCTTATTTGATGCCGGTACATCACCACCGGTAGTACCATCTTGTACATCATCATCGTCCATATCAAATGGCGCTACAGTAGTTGGCGATTCTGGAGGAGAACTTCTATTCTAGGAAAAGGAGGTAAGTTAGAAATTAATTATTTCATAATCTATGTCATAGTAGAGCATAAAGTTGTGGAATCAAATAATGCATGAACATACAAGGCTCTCTGAGGGTTTTGTCGGTGTAGACATATTGACAATATCGTTGCCAGTATCAGGAGGAAGCATTACGAAGATCAAGTGTAAAGTAGATAGGGAGGTTGTGGAAATGTGGTTAAGAGCTTGGGGAATGTTTATTAGGGATGAAGGGATGGATACTGGTAATTACTGTAGATTCTAGAAGCTGTCGTCACCCCACTTGCGATTGTGGCGGATTCTCCGCTTTGTGGCTAAAGAATCCGCACGTGCTTCACTTCGATTTATCCAATTAGCATGAGGTATTCTTGCTGAGACTTCGTCATCATCTTAAGGTAGAAACTCTTTTAATATTATATCGCAACATGACTCGATTATTAGATATAGATAACACAGAACGTTCCTAAATATGGTTTTTATATACTCGTAATTGATCCAGCTTTATCAATGAAGACATCATGATGATGGGAATTTGTTTGTTCCAAGATTCGATCAGCAGATCAAGGTCTGCCTACTCACTCAGATGAAGAGAGACAGTACGCAATAAAGCAACGAAGCGACATGCCAAAATCTGCCTATAAATGCTGTCCAACTCGAAATTGATCTGATGTGTAACACTACCCACCTATAGGTAGCTATGCAAGTCGTGGATGTCTCTCGAAAATGCCATAGGTTCATTGTTGTCAAAACTATTTGACACATTCAAAACCTATAACCATAATTGTACTTTGATGATGTTTTGAGCTGAATATGCAGCCAACTGTTCATGAAAGTATCAAGCGATACCAGCAATATCAGCAATATCAGCAATACCATCCTTCGTGTTTGCTATTCTGGCTGGGTTAAGAGTTGACCTAGGTAAGTATTCCGAATCATTCTTGGTTTCGGGTTGTACGGAAAACTTAAAAATCATCTCGAATCTCGATGTAACACAAAGAGAGAGAGAGAGAGATGGAATGATGGAACCATAAAAACAATCAATATACAGAAGAAGAAAAGGATTTATACTGTTGTAGTATTATCATCCTTATAAAATGCAAATCAAATTGCTGTTTTCCGACTTTTTGTTGTTGTTGTATACAAAAAAAAAAGAAAGAAAGAGGAAAACCTTCCGCTCTACTACTTTCGTATCTACCGGTACTAGCTAATAATAAGATAATCAAATCTTCAACTAACTGATTTATAGATCTAGCGAGTGAAAGACACCAACATATTATTTATTTTCCTCAGCCTCTCAACGCATGTAATTAAAATGGCTTTCATATTTCTCCTTGCCCCCATCACTTTCTTTGCAACATACTTTTCGTTCACTTCGAAAGAACATAATTTTGAATCATGTTGAATACCATCATCTTTTGACCACCCCCCAAATCAACCCATCACCGATACCTTACTATTGATTGAGAAAACAATCTACCATTCCTAATAACTCTCAACCCTAATTTTTGCGACCGACGATTTGAAAACCTTTCATACTTTCACGTCTCAAAACTTCAACGACATCATCACGATGGCTTCAGCAAGCAAATCTACGCCGGCTACCTCTGCTCCACGACGAAAGTCGTCGGGTCCGAAAGAGAAGAAGACTTTGATCGTCACTCTCAAGTTGTCCCCGGAGAAGTTAAGGGGCATTGGTAAAACTTTGATCAAAGAAGACGCTTCATCAAAGAAATCTACATCAACAATTCCAAGTACTATACCTATCGCAACGAGTCAAAATGGTGATCCTCCAGCCGAGCCAATCCCAAATACACCTGCGCCAAACAGTACTGCTACACCAGTTCCATCATCGATGCCTCCTCCAACAGAAGCAATCAAGAAGAAAAGTGGTGTCAAGAGAAGTTCTGCCGCCTTAGGGTCAGACACAACTCCCAGAGTTAGAGGCAAGCCAGGTCCAAAGAAGAAGGCAAGATTGTAAGTTTATTCCAGTCCTTCTCAGCCATGGAGCTCCAATGCTATATCTCTTCCCGGTCAGCCTTGTGGCTCTATTCGTGGGAAATACCCAGGATATCTGCAATCATCGTCGATTACATTGGCTAACATAAACTTAGGGATGATGGCACAATCGATCCTATAACCAACACTCCAAGAGCACCGAATGCAAATGGCACATCTCACAAGCTTGGACCCAAGGCCAATCAGGGTGCAATCAACGCTGGGTTACGTGCACTCGATCGTTCTGGCAAACCTTGTCGCAAATGGGAGAAGCGCCCCTTCGTTATTAAGACATTTACAGGCATCCCTATCGAAATACCTAGATGGAGGGCCCCCCCAAAATCATCATCAATCACAGTACCGAGGGTTCGCAAACCAGTGATAGCAGTAAGGAGAACAAAGACAACAGCCAAATTGAAAGCGAGAAGAGCAATAGCGCCATGAATATTGATCATAATACCAACCTCGCCAGCTCTCCCGTACCTCAAACTCAAGCTCAAGCTCAAGCTCAAGCTCAAGCCCAGCCTGAGCCTGAGCCTCAACCTTCGGTCGTCACTGCAACCGTTTAATGTCTTCCTATCTTTCACACCTTGGTTTAGAAGTCGGATTCTACCCGGCGAACTTCTCTTTTCTCTTTAATGGGCAATATCTTCATGGAATCGGTTTACAGAAGAGACCTACTACTTCATCACTACAGCAGTACAATGTATAAGACTTTCTTTGCTTCAATGGGGTGGAATTGGGAAAATTATACGAGGAGTTGCGGACGGAATGGGACAGGATGGAATCAAATGCCGCTTGGGGCAATGTTATTTTTGGCGTTTCCCCGAAGAGGGGGGAGAAGGCCAATGTAGCATATTGCGGCTCATGGGGCTCATGTATTATTGCATCAATATTCAAGATCAAGACTTCTTTCTAGACTTTATCATCTGACCGAGTTCAATAAGGCCGATATCTACTTTTCTTTCCTTGACATTTATTTCCCTGTTCGAATGCTGCCTCAACCGTACTTACCCACTGCTAAAATTTACTCAAAACGCAGTGCAGCACAATACCAAATAAACACAAATGATATCTAAAGACATTGTGACAGGCCATCTACTGATAGATAAATAAATGAATTCGCCAACGACTCCTTCATCGATCAGGCTTTGGGCCTACTATTATTCATTAAGCCCATCAAATATTGCATCAGTCGGTCGTGTCATCATCATCGTCAGTATAAAATTGCCCCTTATACAATAAATAATAAATCATCGCTTACTCGGATATAATATTCCTATTCTATCTACTCGAGTAATAATATTCGAGAACATGGGGAAACATTCAGAATATTATTTTACTCTTTGACTTTGTATATCTATCTGTGATTTGCTGATGCTCGTATATGTATACTAGTAATAGGTATAGCTATGATGTTATTGGGGTTGTGGTTGGGGATGGGGATGGGGATGTGATTGGGGATGTGATTGTAGTATCTACTAGGTATGTAACTCGAGTATCGGTACTTGTGTGTTTAGTGACTTTGGTCTGATATCTAGTTCTTCTCATGATATGGGAATTGGGTATTTTATAGAGTATGTTAACTTTTGAGGTTGATGAGATAGATAGATGGTTTACCTCAAGTATTTATTAGTTAGATATGATATCTCGTGCTTCTCCTTGTGACGGTTCTCCCCCATTCACAACCCGCGGTTATCGGGGATCGCACCACAATGGGATTAGCTCACGTATGATGAAATCCGCATATGGTAACCTACCTTCAGGAACCTTGAACTTAAACCCATTATGATCAGAGATCAGATTATTGTAGTACGGTAACTCAATATCAATAAACATTCACAAATATCATAATATGTATTCGATATATACATGAAACAATTTATCTACCGGAACATCACCATCACAATTCACAACCACACTTCGTCTCCACATCTTAATTTAGTTCGTCATTCACTACTTTACTACTGAACTGAGAGTGAGAGCTGTAAGCAATAAATACGAATTCTACACCAAACCAACCTCAGGAACAAATTAAATCAAATCAAATCAAACCAAATCAAATCAAGCAACTTCAATACTCATACCTCTATCAATTTCTCAATATTCAACAGCGACAACGAATCTCTTATTACTATTTGCCCATCATCCATCTCGACATGACAAACTCATATCCTTCGGGTTCACCGGGGATTCCAGACTCTGGTATGCCTACTGGAGCTCCCAGTTTTGTGCCACGAAGGTCTTCATATGCCTCAGTTGTATCTGGCATAGCTGCTGGTCATTCTCAACAATTTCAACCGTCAAGATCCGGCGCTTTCTCAAATATCCTAAACTCGAATACCCACATGTTAAATCAACAACACGATTCCATCTACTACGATCCAAGCTATAACTATTCCACTGGACGATACGGATATGCCGGTTTCATCGGATTTGACGAGGAGAATAGCAATGGCGGGGTCAATCATCAACGATCAGGTTCGTGGGGTAGAGGAGGACAACTACCAAGCTTCTCAAGTGCTTTTGGTTCACTTGCAAATGGGCATGGTTACGGTGGACTCGGTGGGCACGCAGAACATTTCTTTGTGCCCTCGTATCTGAAGAGATCGAAATATGTGCAAAAGCTAGAGGAGGCGCACAAGGCAAAAGTCCTGGCGCATAGAGATGGGTCGGCTCCATCATCACAACCAAATTCTCTTTCGACTAGTGCTAGCAGTATCAATCTACACGCAAAGATGGTCCCTTCGCATCGAGGTAGACCTTATGATCTTATCGAAAAATCCCCCCTTATCGAAGACGAAACCTTACCACCATTACCAAGCAAATGGAGTATAAATGACAAATTTGGAGCATTGGAAATCATGAATGATGGGTTAGAGGTCAAGCTGACAGGTCCCAAATCTATAAGTGATCATCGAGATATTGAAGCATGCGCCGTTAGATCCGATCATCCTATGCCCCCCCAATGTGGAATTTATTACTTCGAGGTGACGATTTTGTCACGAAAGCGAGAGGAGTATGTTATTTACCAGAGTTGTGTATCTGAAGATTTTCTAATAATCTCTATAGTAGCTCTATCGGTATTGGTTTTTCCACTAAACAAGTACTTCTATCAAGATTGCCGGGATGGGAACCTGATTCTTGGGCATATCATGGTGATGATGGTAATGGATATGGTGGTGCAAATTCTGGGAAACATTACGGACCATCCTTTACTACGGATGATACAATAGGATGTGGAATAAACTTCACAAACGGTTCGGCATTCTTTACAAAGAATGGAGATCGTTTAGGTTAGTATTTCTTACTCCTTTCATATGCTACTGTTGGGTTCTATGCCATCAAACTAGTTATGTTCAATTCACTGTGACATATGTTAACATTATTGTTCAAGGTACCGCCTTCCGAGATATTAAAGGAAAGGGGAAGCTCTTTCCCTCCGTTGGCATGAAGAAACCGGGCGAGCATATTAGAGTAAATTTCGGGCAAAGTCCATTCGTCTTTGACATCGATAGCATGATTCTGGTCAGTTGAAAATATTTCGACGTTTCCTTTATGTCTATAAATTTCGAAAGAGCTATGGCTCTTTTCAGAGTGGAAGAGCGTAATGCTGCTATAGAGCGTGATGCTGCTATAGAGCGTGATGCTGCTATAGAGCGTGATGCTGCTATGGAGCGTGATGGTTCCTGGCAAACTGGATTGGCAAGAGAGAACTCAGTCGGAGATGCCATGCAACCTGATGCAGAGGAGCCTGCTGTGGCGAGAGAGGTCTCAGCCACCTACAGCCCCTCATTATAGCTTATGCCACCCTTGATCCATTTTCTCTTATGCTGACAATTTATACAGCGCGAAGAAAGGCAAATTAAAAATGAAATAGCTTCGACGAGGTACTTGAATCCAATCTTGTGACTTATTCAAATGCTAAACATTTCTCAAGTTCCATAAAGCTTGCACCACCTTTAAGTGAAACGGAACTGATTCAGTCTTTGGTACGATGGACTCTCGACGATATTCACCGTTTCATAGCTGATTGCCCATAGGTTTTACAATTTCTCACGCATGATGGCTATGTCGAGACGGCAAGAGCGTTTGCGGATGAAGTTCATTCTGAAAAGAAGGCTTTGAATATGGACCCAGATGTTATCATACCAGGATTTGATATCAAGGAGGATGAAGATGCTGGTCATAGGCAACGTAGGTATTCCAGATGAATGACGGTCATTTATACTGATGTTATACAGGAATACGTACAGCAATTTTGGAAGGAGATATTGACCAGGCCCTCAAACATACTAACGCATATTACCCTCAAGTTCTCAAAGACAACGAACATGTTTACTTTCGATTAAGATGTCGCAAGTTCATCGAAATGGTTCGACAAATGGCAGAAATGCATAACAACTCCAACTCATCTAACGAATCGAAAAAAAATACGGCGCATAACGGGGATTGGTACGATGATATCATAAATCATGATATGGAATTGGATGATCATCAACCTCAAGCCAACAATTGGGATAGAATGGAAACGGATGGTGAAGTAGATCCTGAAACTGAATATCAGAATTTACTCTCAGAGACGTTGTCATATGGACAAGTTCTTCAAGCAGAATTCAAGGACGATCCAAGACGAGAGGTTAGCAAAGCTTTGGAAGATGCATTCTCGTTGATTGCATATAAAGATCCTATCAATGAGAAGACGGTCTCGCATCTTTTGGATCCGAGTGGAAGAATCACAGTGGCGGAGGAATTAAATTCTGCTATCCTTCGTAAGTTTATTTTTCCCATACGGTTTCGAATGATCAATGGTTCTTTCTCTCTCTCTTGTGGTCATGTGTTTACTTACGCAAACAACAGTCTCCCTTGGCAAATCATCCTCGGCAGCCCTCGAACTAGTCTACCAACAAACCACGGTACTCTTAGAAGATCTGAGGGAATCGGGTGGTCCGGGCGCTTTTGTCAATATCGATGATTACACGAGACCGAAGAAGCGTGATGGTGGAAGTGGAGTGTGAAGTGGCTAATTTGGCAGTCGAGTGTTCCGGGGGGGGGAGGGGGGGGTATTTGTATAGTAACCCTGGGGTGCCAGGAAAAGGAATGCAGAGTGCCTGGGGATTGAGATTGAGTCATAGACTATCTCAACTTTGTATGGTATGGTATGATGATTGAGTGCGGTGGATTTTTAGTTATTCAATTGAGTAGTGCTAGGGTATATTGGGAGACCAATACAAATACAACAACAAGGAATGGATGGATGGTAGGATGGGGAAAGGAATGGAATGGAGGGAAGGAAGATGGGATGGGGGATGGAGTAGGTCAGTCACGATGTGATTAATGAATAGCAATATAATATGGAATACTATATTGGATTAATTGAATGAATGAATGAATGAATGAACGTATACTACTTGAGTAGTTGGCTAGCCGGTATGGTGATAGGTAATAGGTAATAGGTAATAGGTGATAATAGAGAATGAAGAATGAAGCGTGAGCGTGAGTCAGAGCTAGAGCTAGAGCTAGAGCTAGGATGAGATGGAAATGGAAATGAGATGGAGGGATGGAAATAGAAATGGAAATGGAAATGGAAATGAAATGGAAATGGATTAGAGAAGTTTGCATGGGGTGGATGGGATGGAATGGGATGGGATGAGATGGGATAGAAATGGAAGTGTAAGGTAAGAGAGATGGGGGAATAGGGATAGGTATGGGGATAGATAGAAGTGTGGCGGGTATTTGTATGATGCAGGGTGTACTCGAGTAATATTTAATATTGTAGATGAGATGGGATAGGATAGCTAGAGGTGATTTTGGTTTAGGGATAGGGTTAGGGATATTGAGTTTCAATGAGCAAGTATTGGCAATTTGGAGTATTAGTATGAATTAAAGATGAAAGATGAAAGATTATTTATATTCGAGTAAAGTATATAATAGTATGCTATAGCCAAACTATACTATACCATGGTATAATATCCTCGCGCCTCGGGAAACGAAATGCAAAGTTTCCCTCGATCAAGTACTAACTAGGCTATTGTTCGAGGAATTTGTGTGATACGGTAGCAGTATCTGATATACCATCCTTCTGTTCCCCAAGTCCCTCCTCGTGCTTCACCAGGAGTCCCTCCGTATAAGGGTGATGTGATAACACCTCTTGGAAATGTGGACCATACAAATCCGTTCCGGGTTGTGATATTGATGCTGAAATGCCAAAAATAACATGTAAACGGAAAGATAAACAAAATCGATTGATTGATCAATTGATTGATCCAAATAAATACGCCGACGCCCCGTTATATCCTTATTCCTTATAATCCAATACCGTCTAAAACTGGTGGTTTCGCCGTTGATGAGTAGTAGGACAAGGCTAGGTGAATGAGGTGAAATTAAAGTTGTGAGAGTGGCGAAGATGAAGGGGTTGTCGAATTGGCTCGAATCGAAGCGAGATGCAGGAAATTAAGTACGTGTGTGGCATGCAAATGGTACGATCTTCTTGGCGATATGCCATGGATTCGAGCAATAGCCATAACACATGGTGTTATACGCTCCTCGACACCACAACTTTTCTCCTATATAACTCTCTCTAAAACCCTACATTTCACAGTCATCCAGATCCCTCATCAAACAAGCCATTTGTGCCCTCTTGGCCGCCTCGGCTACTAGAGTGAGATCCTTTAAGAAAGGAGAGGTTTCATCTTGACTTGTTGAGCGTTGTGGTTCTTGTTGTGCGGGGGCTGGAGGGGCGGAAAAAGGTCTGCTAGAGGAGGTGGTGGAGAAAGATGTTGAGGGTTTCGAGGAGGCGTTGAGGGTTTGGGAAGAATTTGACATGGCGGTTGTGGGCAAGGCGGGAGATGTATGGTGGGCGTTCATTTTTGCAGTTTTTGTATGGGGAGTGTTCAAGTTTGTGGATTTTGTAAAGTTGATTGTTGGAGGTGGTTGAGGTTGATGCGAGAAGGTAGTAAGTTGTAAGTTGAAGAGGAAAAAATCTTCAAGATAAGTATCGACCACGTATGGGTAAGTGGTCGGTTTTGTTGTTTTTTCTGTAGTTCCAAAATACGTTTGGACCCGGGTCGAATGATCAAAATCTTTTTTTAGGTGGTTTTCAAGCGTTATTTGTGAGTTTGGTATTTTAAACTTTAACCCCAGACTTATAACTGATCGAATATGACGGATCAGGCTCGTTTCGGGACTTGGATGATTGATTTCGAAGGGGGGGGGTTTTTTGACAGCAGATTATTTATTTGATGTGATTGACGATGCGGGAGGAGAAAAGGATGGAGATTGGAATGTAACAAAGAAATTATGAGAGTGAGAAATTGAGAGAAGGTATCCAAAGTTGTAGTGTAGTGTAGAGTTGAATTGACTTGAGTTGAGTCAAATTGAAGTGAGTTGAAAGAATGAGATGAGGGGTAAGAAGAAGAAGAAGGGCTAGCTTTGGTTACAACCTTCAAGAAATAAAGGTAACGTGAATAGACGATACTCTAGGCGGAAGTGATTTAGTTTAGTACAAGTACTGTAGAACTCTTGTTGTTGTTGTTGTTGTTGTTGGAGAAAGATGATATGGATGTGGGAAGATGGGTTGTTCTTAAAGAGGTCGGTCGGTAGGATGAGTGAGGATGAGGATGATGATGATGATTTGAGGCCACTGGTCTTTGTTTGATATTGTGAAAGAATTGTTTAAATGTCTGAATCAAGTGATGTCCCTTTTTCCTTTATTTAAATAAATTGAATTGAATTGAATTTAAAGGACAAGGACAAGGCAAGATGAGGATTTGTTTTCGGTAGTAACTCGAGTACACACGAGTACAGTATAATAATATTCAGGGTACTATATCGGCTAAAATATTAAAGAATTTCAAACTTTTGATTGGTCAATATCTTAAAATAACAGAAAATCATGATAGCCGCCTTAACGCTGTATTTTCTCCGCAATTACAAGCATTTATTACCGCTCCCCCACATCGCTAATATCTAATTACACGATTCATGCACTTTTACTTTTTAATTAAGTCCTTACCCGAGGTTGTTGATTCTTTAAGGTTGGTCTGTGAGGTTGAGTTGAGGTTGGTTCGAATTCGGCCTGGGAGGATTACCTATATTTGAGTATTAAATGAGAGTGATTGAGATTATTGATTACCGGTACTCAGAAATTATAAAAATGTCTGGTTCACTAATCGAGTACTACTACTACCGGTATTGCATGTTTTTGTATCTGACGATCTGACGATCTGACGATATCTACATACATATATGTGCTGTACGCTTAAAAAAAACATCTTACATGCATCGTACCTGAATCAAGACCCATAATCTTATTCGAGGGGTTCTTTTATATACCTAGTAGGTTCATGCATCCAAGATCAATACTGGCACAGTTATCATCATCATTCTCATGCCATATAACAGAGATAATGATACGACTTCTATATCTTTCCCCAACGACTTCTTTTGATTCCTCAATCTAAATATACTACCCGAAATTCGTCTTTCGATTAATAGAGCCACTTTCAACAACTGCAGGTATTATGGAACAAAACATTATGGAACAAAACCTGCAATGAAATGCAAAAGTGTCTTATCTCTTATCTTAATCTTATCTTATCATATCTTATCTTATCTTATCTTATCTCACCGTTCCTCGGCCCTTTTTCGCCTGAAGAAAAATGTCGCGGCTATCCAAAAATAAAAAATATGCCTGTGCAGTGAGGCCAGAGTACAGCCTCATCATGATTTTGGTCTTAACCTATCGAAGATTTAAAAGAGAAAGAAAATTCGGAAGACGCGCCGAAATTACCTAGTTACGGATTTGTTACGAATGCAACCCCAAATTATATTTATCAATCCTTTCAAGATTTGCAAGAAAAGATACCAATGTCTCCTCCTTCAAACGAATCAACATCTTCTTCTCCGTCTATGAAGAATGAGAAAGATGGTTCAACGACCCAGAAAGAAACTTCATATAATCAATCCAATTTCACTCGACAAACGAATGCCATAAAGGATTTATTTAGTATACCGAGACCGATTAAGAAATTATTCGATAAAGTACCTGTTCTCACATATCCACCAAACGAATTACCACAAAGAAGTACTGGGGCAAAAGGCAGTAGAGGTGATAAATATGCTAGGTTACCTAGTTTATATATCTTTTGTAGAGAGGGTGATGAGGGGGTGGATGGGGATAGACCGAGTTTTAATCCGGGGTGTTTAAAATGGCAGGTTTGTTTACTTCCCTGGAATCCGAGCAAGCAGCATCAGACGAATGAAGGAGACAAGGCTGACGGGATCATTGGCAGACATTCCTAAAACTCGCAGGAGTAGATCATAAAATCGTCTCCTCGAATAATCACGCTTCACCTACTGGCGTTCTACCTTTCCTCTTACCAGGCATCAAATCCAATGGGTCACAAGATAAAGATGATTATTTACCAATATCAAGTAATGGATTGGTGAAATATGCAAGGGAACAAGGGAAGAAACTCCACGAACCAAAGAGTAGGAAACTGGAAGCTTATCAAGCTTTAGTCGATCATAACATACGAAATGCCTGGGTATGTTCCATACATCTCTCTCTCTTCCTATTCCATCCTCCCCATACAAAACAAAACAACGTCAAAACTAACCGAAGAACCAGCTCCACACCCTCTATCTAACCCCTTCAAATTTCACCACCATCGCCACAACCCTCTACATAAATACAACTTCTTCCTCCCCGCTAGTCCGTCTCTATACATCCCACCAACTGCGTTCTGCAGCCGAATCAGAGTTGCGGAAGAGTGCGCAAGTCCTGGATGTGGATATGATCTATAGGGAGGCGGAGAGAGCGTGGGAGGCTTTGAGTCAATTGCTGGGGGAGGAGAAGTGGTTTGGGGGGGAGGGACCTGTGATTTTTGATGCGGGTGTTTTTGCGTATACGTGGTTGGTGGGGGATGAGGGGTTGGGGTGGGGGGAGGGGGATATGAGGTTAGGGGAGGGAATGGGGAGGTGGGGGAATTTGGTGAGGCATAGGGAGAGGGTTTTTAGGAAGTGTTGGGGTGAGGGAGAGGAAGAGGGGGTGTTGGCTTGAGGCATGTGATGTGTTGGAGAATTAGAATGAATGAGGGGAGAGAGGGGATGGGAAAATCTCAAGAAGCGTTTTCATTATTATGATTCCGAGACGGGGCGGCTAGTAGTATCATACATAAATAAAGCGCAGTTTTAAGGAAGGAAACTGTAAAATGATAAGAATAGAAAACGAATTCCTCATCTATACATGCTTAATAGCATACAACACAAGCAAAACGTACTCAAAGTAGAGAAAATCAAATGCTTGGGGAGGGGAACTATTTGTCTTTATTAATTATGATTTCTTTCTTGCTCTCTCAGTTGTTCTCTCGTTTTCTTTTTTTATTTATTTGGATGGTTTTTTTTCGGGTTTTTTTACGGTTTGATTAAGTTTGGTTGATGATTTGTTCCTGGATTTGATACTTTGATACTTTAATATAGATGGATGGGTTGGTTGGATGGCATTGATGGATGATGGATAGACACAGGTTTTTGTAATGAGGAATAATAAAGATCTAAGGAACTTTCAGGATCTCATACAGTATAATCTCCTTGAATTTGAATTAAATAATGTGAAAAGAAAAGAATGTGGAGAGTCACGGTTATAAGTAGCTAGCTGGTGGGCGGGTGAGTGGTACCGTGACAGCTACCGTGATATCATTGACCATGACAGTTTTCGATCTTGGTGCTGCAGATATGCATTGGGATGTGGGATATGGGTAGGGATATGCATTGGTTGGTTAGAGGATGATTTGAATTGAGGTAAAATTATGTGAATGTGTGAAGTGAAGTTACTTTTTTAATGGTCACGGTTTATGGTCACGGTTTATGTTCATGGGTGATTTATTGTGTGGGGTTGATTGCTTTTGAGTTGGATTTGGATTTGAATTTGGATCTGGAGATAGATGTAGATGGATGTAATCTTATATCATTCGAGTAGTATAGATAGGCATTCATCAGGTTGTGTATTTGTAAATCACGTTTAAATTCTATTCAACAGTAGGTCATTCATATGTTTTGATAATCAGCACTATTTACTACTCGTAACAGTTTCGCAGTTTAAAGAAGTAGCTATATAAAGGTAATAGCAATATGTAATATTTTATATGGGGTATTTTGGGGAATGAATGTGATGAGTGTGATGAATGTGATGAGAGTATTTAGATGATGATGATGATAATCCTGGGGGTGGGGTTGATGGAAGAAGCGAGGGGATGGGATGATGGTAGTGTTGTAGTGTGGCGGGTTTGTATTAAACTATGTTGATGTAAGGTTCATATGGTTTGGATTTGGATTACCATCTTTACGAGTAATGTCGATTTTCTAAACCAAAGTAATATTTGCTTGTTTAATCTATTGTTGTAACTGAATTACTATTCTACGAGTGAGTAGATGGACAGATATTCGGATAGCCAAGTGAGCGTATGATATAATATCATGGTAGAGAGAGCACTGTGAATAGTTAGTTACTGGAATGTACTCCACTCTCCTAATCCTTCTTGTCTTTTGGGAGAGGGAGAAATGTAATTCGAAGGGCTGGGTGTCTTGCTATTCCTTGAGTAGATTCATCTCTTAGATATGTATCGAGCTATATAGAGTGGATAGTTAGTTCAAGAACATGACTTCTTAGCTTTATAATTAGACAAACCATGGATGCTCAAATATTTAAATATCTCGGAGTGAATATGGGTGCTTCGCTAGGAATATTCTCGGAAAGGAGTTCGACGAGGTGAATTCGAATCTCGTCATAAGGGGGTATGGATGATGTGGGAAGTGAATGTTTTGGTTATTCACTCATTTGTGGTAGATTGCTGGAAGTGTTAGGCGGAGAATAGTGAAGTAAACTCCTATACCTCTGCTTCAAGGTGTATCGAACCGTTAAAAGAGTAAGCAGTGTTGGGACCTGAAAAGCAATTCTGGCCTCGGAAGACCTCTTCCAACACCATTATTTTCGCTTTCAAGAAAACGAGACTATCATCTCACTTTCCAAGTAACCAAGACCTAATGAACGTGCCTTAAACCCTTTTCATCTATAACAAACTGCCCACTCAAACTTGCGAATCCAGCGAACAAATCTCGGAATACAAGTGAGAGACCGCAGCGATCGAAATCTTTCGTTTAATACTGGTCACGGTGCTCACCGCAGCCATTGTAAGACTCTTTGAGTGGCACACTAGATATGAAATCTTGCTTGTTACACTAGTAATGCAAGAGAGGTGAGTCTCACTCCCCAAATCTGACTCAAAGCTACTATCCCCAAAAATTTGAAGATTAATAATAAGTGCATCAATAATTTTCATCAACTCCCTAGGCCAGAGCATGTCCTCGGCATGTCCGGAGAAAATAGTCGTAGCAGCTAGAGCTTGGATATCTGTATCGAAGATGGGTGGATAGTTATAGATATAGTACAGATAGACAATACCTACCGGTATCGAGTGGCAATACTCGAGCATACTATTTAGCATCTAGAGGGTGTAGCACACCGTGACAGATTTACCGAAGATTTTGCAAGGCACGTAAAAAGCTTGATATGGGAGTTGAATACTTGATAAGTAAGATATAGGAGGTTCAGTATGAAATTGAAGAGCTGATGCAAGAATTCTATGACTGTATATAATAAGATCGAATATAAGAAGATTATTCAAGTTTGAGGTGGTCGGCCGCTGAGTTTGGTGGGATTCGACGCTATTTTACGCAACCTTAACATGTTCTAATAACAGCATTGATCACGTGAACTAGCGTGGAGCTCCTCTCCTAGGACTGCCTGCCGTTTTCAATATGATTTTTTTGATGAAGAGAGAGCGAAAAATGTCTTCCAGTCTACACACCAACTTAGCTATACTGAAGCTATTTGAATTGTGGCCATTACATTTCTCTATTCCCGTCCAATATGCTACGCAATACTTCGTTATATTAGGTACCGGTGTCCAATTCTTTTTAATTTTTACTGTTCCTCGCACCATAACTCACAATAACGGCTGTGGCAGATATTACTTCAAGAAAGCTCCGTCCTTGCAACGATTATCTTATACCAAAGGACTACTCATGCCGCCAGAAAGTCCGCAACTCGGGTAGACCAGCACGTACCATATACTGGTAAACTACAAGGGAGTAGCCTAGTTTCCTTAGTTCCCGAGTTGCGGACTTTCTGGCGACATGAGTAAGAAACCATTTTTCCAATTCTGAATGGATCTAGTCCTCTGGTATCAAAAAGATACATATGTCACGAAGAAGAACATCACTGACATATGCCGTAAGTGTAAAGGTATGGAAGTCACACCTCTATCTTCATCTTGCGCAACTAGGGATTTCCTTCTCAAATCAATATTAAGAAATTAAATATCACAATTTTTCTATCAGACCTCAAAGCAGAGTGGCCAATCAGTCAGTCAGTCAGCTAGCTCTCGATCGATTCCTAGCTGACTCGCTGACATCGCTGATCAGCTGCTGATCAATTAATACGTGATCTTTCTATAGTAATGAAATATACTCCTCCTCTTCTACCTCTTTCCCCTTCCTCCCTTTCCCTCTCTTCCTCCCTCTCTTCTTCTTCCTCCCTCCCTTCCTCTTCCTCCCCTCTTCTCATCCTTCCCCTCTCCTCATCCTTCCCCTCTTTCCCCTTCCTCTTCCTTCTACTCTCTTTGCCTTGACCCCCCTACCCCCCTCCCTTCTCTATTATCCTCCTCTATCCTCCTCCTCTACCTCTTCCCCTTCCTCCTCCCCCACTTTCCCTCTCTTCCTCCCCTTTCCTCATTCTTCCCCTCTTTCCTCTTCCTCTTCTTTCTACTCTCTCTTCCTCTATTCCCTCTCTCCCCCTCCTCTTCCTTCCATTCTCTTTCCCCTTCCTCAATACCACTCCTTACCCCCCTCCCTTCTATATTCCCCTCCTTTTCACTTTTCATCAGCTTCCTTTTTAAACCATTTTTTTTTTCAAAATAGCCCCAAAATATCCTCAAAAATGCCTCAAATTTACTTCAAAACCAATAAAATTTCGAATCCTTTAGCAGATAAGCTTAGCTGATTCGCTGATGATATTTTGAAGCTTTAGCTTATTGACCTATGCTGATAGCTGACAGACGTCGCTGTTAGCTAGCTGACTGGTTGGCCACTCTGCCTCAAAGTAATTAGCAAAGCTTCCTGGCCACATTCTTGACCTGCGGCATCACGTTCATGTCTAAACCTAGATTTTGTGTTCGTCGGCCCTGAGTCAGTGTTCTGAGCCGTCGGGTAGAGCTTCAGGCTCGGTACCTCGACTGCATTCCCATCTGCGGCCCAGAGATCCACGATTCCACCAAAAACGCCAACAGGAATGTTATCCTGTGGTGTCCAGAACTCCATGATGGCGACGCATCTCATCCCGGAAGATATACTAGGCGCATTATCGTTCTTGCCGAGATCCTCTAGCTTCAAGAAAACCGCGTCAGAAATATGCGGAGTGGGGTTTGTCTTCGGCGCCAGGGAGCGGATCTCAACTCCTGTTTCGGTCTGGACGTAATGTAGATACCATTTTATGTCCAAATTCTTCAACACGCAGAATGTCTGGCTTTGGTTAGGTGGTTGAACGATCACAGTCATCGTGCTGTCAAGTGACACGCGTGGCAGCTGACTTTGAGACCCGGAGCCTATTTGTGTATCCACAAACAGTCCAACTGGGATCATAAGGCCATCTACAATGTCAGTCCATCGAAAACCGGTCCACCACCACTCGCGGAATACGGGAAATAAGGGTTGGGGCAGTAGGAGCATTGTCCATTGATATTTTTCAAATAAAGCTGTCAGAAATATCATCTTGATGTCATCCATGGGAAGTTCATATTTGACGGGGACGCCCTCAAGCTCCATCGCTCCAATCAACGCCCAGCAAGAATCCTGCGCCATGCCAAACTCACGGTTCCGCTTGCCATTAAGTATATACAGCGGAGAAGCTTTACTGTACGCAACGAGGCCAGAGGCAACCATAATTCGAAGAGTCTGACGGAATTTGTTTGCCATCTCAAGTGACTCATCAATCAGTCTGCCGACTTTGTTCTGTTGTTCTTGTCCATCGGCTTGCGAAACGAAGGATTTGGCCACCCCGATGGCGAGTGCAGTAGTACTGGCCGTCAAGTCAATTACAGAAGCACGTCCTCCATTGTGCTGGAAGGTGTCGTCCTGGAGAGTGTTGCCTGCACCGTCAACCAAGACTGTTTCAGGGAGCAACACGCCTTCCTGAAGCGTCCAGCCCGAAACTAGCCACCGCTCTCCTTCCTCGCGAGTGCGGATGCGAGCGAGCAATTGCACAATCTCGTCAAGATATGCCTCGGGGTCGGTTGGTAGGGGAACACCTTCTTTTGAACCAGCCAGAAGTAGCGTTTTCAATGGGGTTTGCAAATTCCAATATGTCGAATGGAGCCACACAATACTCTTTTTGGCGTCACGATATATGTTCCTAATGAATTACTTAGTTGTAATTCAGTGAGACGTGGAACAAGCGAACTGACAGTTGCTTTCCGATTTCCTCGCGCTTTGCATTTCTCAAGTGAGAAGTAATGGTCCGCTGACCATTTAGAGTTTCCTGGGGCACACACATCCAATCCCACCAGATATAACGAGTGCCGATTGTTGCCATAACCTCCTTCGCTCGATCAAGATCGAATCCAGTAGTCGTTGGCACATCCCAAGGAAGACCGATTGGCAATTCATGGTCTGGTTGCGGTCTGCTGAAATCAGCGATATAACCCCAAGTATAAGAGACGATGCCATAACCTTCGGTTTCAACGGTGCTGGCAATGTCAATGTATCGTTCAAACTTCCAATTATGTAGATCAAGGAGCCATCGAGGGTTTTTCGGGTCGTTCGGGGGGATATTTTTGTCTCTACTATCTTGATCCATCTTGATGGCCGGGTGAATGATACAAGAAAGTGTCAAGACTCATTCGAGCTTCGGGAACAGGATTTTATAACATTAGCAAATTTGATGAAAGCTAAGAGCCCGTTCAGTGTTCAGCTACAAGTAAATTTGTAGCTCATTTGTGGATCAAAATGATCGTCAGATTTGTATCCACTTTTTCTTTTGACTTATCGGATATTTAATTGACAGGATATGAGGCTATTCAGACATTAATCTTGTGAACAGGGATATAAATCACAGACTATTTTCACAACCAAACTTCAAGATTTCGATGTTACAAATTTCATTACTGATAATAACTAATTTTCAAAAATCCGAATACCACCAAACAGATACCCCTTTTTGAGGTCCTCAAGCGTACTTCAATTAATTTTTACCAATCAGGCCAGCCAATTCGTGAGACACCCGTAATTTGCCTGTAACTGGACACCGAACGGCCTCGTGACTGCTGCATATCTTTAGGGCTGTGCAGGGACGAAAAAAGGGGAATGTCCACAATCTTTTCAAGTCCATTTGAGTCCATTTAATCGAGGATTGTAGCGAATAGAGATTGAATTTGTGAAATGAGAAGATGAAATAATAAGAAGAAAAAGAAGAGGTCCAGCTCTGTTTGGCCTGACTATCGATCTGGACTACCCCATTAGTCGATATCGATGAGATCACACCAAGCTAGATACAGCCTAATTCTCATCGCTCAAAGAGAAGTGTGGAACCACCAGCTAATCAATTACTGGTATATGATTTGTTTGACCTTCTGGTTTTGATCGACGGCTAGGTCAAACACAGCTGGACTCGTTCTCAGTATTCGAGCTGAGATGGTACACGAGCTGAGATGATAGTGGGGCTCCCACGTTTCTAGCTCTCTTGCCACGATTTTCCTAGGATGTTCTTGATTTTATCTTAGTACCCTGATTGGTGATCTGATGAAGTAATCTATAGGTTACCCTGTCTATGAAGTAGTTATTGAAAAATCTGAATACTAAATATTTGTAAACCATTTGCAGATTGTTTATAGATTGTTTTCTTAAATATTGATTAATGATTTGCTTTAATTTTGAAGTTATTTATAAATCATTCAATAATCTGTAAGTTTTTTAATCATAATGTTATATTAATCTTTAGACGAATTATAAAGTTATATTAATATTATATATATATAAATACTTAGAGATTATTTGCGGACAATATATATAGGGCGGGTTATTTTGAGATCTTGATAGATAGTCTACAAGGCAGATAGTAATAATTTTACTAAATAACTTATAAGATAAATTATCTATGGGTATCTGTGGGCTGCGGGTTATTTCTGCACAGCATAAATTCTGATTCTGGTTCTGATTCTTCCCGTGTGACCGAGATCTATATTCCATGCAAATCCCATTCGCAGATTTGGACTTCCGTCACACACCGATCGGCTTGTAGAGTTCTTCTCCTCTTGGCCATCGAACACATCAATCCCACATCTAGAGTTTTCTGCATCCCAACTCCAGTTGAAGTTACTCAACTGGAGTAGCTGAAAAGTCAGAACGGGTCCAGCCGTGTTTGAACTAGCTAGTTATCGATCACGCTAAGCTAGATATAGCCTAATTTTTATCGTTGAAACAAAAATATGGAACCTGCCAGCTAATCCACTTTGCTGATTCTTCCAAGATCTGTTTAATCTTCCGGCTTGATCGACAAGTTAGACCAAACACAGCTGGATCCGATCTCAGTTAACTCGAGCCAAGACGGTACTGTATAGTACCGGTATTATCTTCTTCCATTCCACAGCTTTTCTTCTTCTGTAAATGATAGCCTCTAGGTACTCATGCACACATTTTCTATAGGGGAAAGTTCAAGAGCGGGGAAGGGGCTAGCCAGGCGGTCAGCAGTGAGCACATCTAATCGGACATATTCTCCTATACAACATAATTCTCCGAATTCGTATAATGCGTACGTATTGTTCTCATCTTATATAGTTGAAGAATGATTTGAAGTTCGATAGCAAGGTAATGGGCAATATGAAGCTCGAAAATAGAGAAGTGGCTGGCTATAACCACTCTAATTGAACATCTCATCCTTTATAACGTTAATCTCCCAGGTCACTTGATGCATTATGCCGTGCTGTGTTGTAGCCGGTGGAGATGCAGATTTGATCTTGACACAAGCTATCTTTCAAAGCTGGCCGAAGTTAATGCCAGTGATATTGATAATATCGTTTGACCTGGACAAATGCACGCAGTTTTCGTCTTGCATAGTAGAAGGTGATCCGAGGCCAGAAAGCGGAGAATGACTGGCTGTAAGTGCTCAGATTGGAAATTTTTTCCTACATCACGATCTCATCGTCTCCAACTTCACTTGATACACATCCTTATTGTTTCGTACGATGGAGGAGTCGAAAGTGGGGCAGTGGCACTGTGATCGAAGGCTTCCTGTATAACTTTCGAATTCATTCGATACACACATCTTCGTCATCTTGAGGGGTAAACTGCAGCTTGAATACGACGACGTGGCTAGCCGTAAGCACTCCGAATGAGAGTTTATGTTTAGCACGAATAATATAAGGTATGTTTATTAGTATGGTCTTGACTTCCGTCCAAAGTTATCTTCACTCGTGAGCAGCAAGTTATTACCAGCAGGTCATTGAAAGGTATAACCTAACACTGCAAATTATTAGGTTAGTGATACTCTAGACTCCAGTCGATACTACCAAAATACCACCGACCACTGTTCACCGAAAACATGACTCCAGAAGGTTCTATCCGATTGCAGCAATGCCACCTCTTGAATCGGTAAGGGGAAGCTGATCAAGTATGTGCCATACTTGACGACCGACATCTCACAACAATATTGCCCGGAAGAGAATTGCTTCACCACAGCACCGTCATCAAGAGGTTTATGATCCAAAGACCCGATGGCGAACAGCGATTCTTTGGTTTCCAAAGCCCCTCGAAGTTCCGCATCACACTGTCTGTATTGTCTTATGCAGAGTCGATGCTTTGTCTTGATATCTATCCTAATGAATCCGAATATACGGAACTCGGGCCTGCTGCTTGTATCGAACTGGTTCCGATTCAGCCAAATCGATATTCCCGTCGGAAAGATGCATCAGAATGCCCGGGAGATCTTGTAGAAGGCTATGAAGCGGCTTGATATTCTTGAAGCCCCTTTAAATTCACGCTTGTCTTATCATATGTTTGAAGTCTAGTTGTTAATTATCACCAGACCTGATCTAACCAGATCTTAATACTCTTCCAGTAGCAACACAGGTCCTACTTGGCTTGGATGACCTAATGCGCAGTGCAGTGGCACCGTCATTGCCACCAGCCGCGATGAGTGTAGAAAGCAGTTCTGCAGAGGCCAGTGTGGCAATGTCAATGAACGAACCTACGCCTCCCAAGGCCAGTCACTTGCTGATATCATGGCCATCTTAAGGTTCATACCGGGCTCATAAGATTTGCACTGTTTCATGCCCAGTTCTGTTTTCCCAAAGGATGTCGAGCGTTCTCAAATTTCAACCAACTTCACCAAGAACCTCTTTGTGCCATATGGAATCGAGTCCGATAAGGAGACGTAAATAGCAGGGGCCATTTGAAAGTACATACAAGCAGTCGCCTCAATCAAACTCGAATCGAGTGATACCAAAACACCAGTCTCTCACTTTATTACAATGATTCTCGTTCAGCATATTAACACCAGCGGTAATGAAGACGACAAACTCATGGCTTATCAGTCCCGAGTAATATTCTTCTACTTGCGTACCGATGGCGAGGCCTATACTCAGGCTATCAGTACCTGCTGGGATAGTGATGAATCGACCGAGAGATTCAAGCTCAATATGAACTATGCTGTCTTTGAAGCCGATATCAACTATGACCAGATATATAAGAATGCCGAGAAGATCCATAAAGTCTTCAATATTCTCATGACTGAAAATTTTGAGGAATATGTTGTGGAGGCAGGTGTGACTTCTAAGATTTCGGTTGGAAATAAGGATACTCAACCAGGCGAACCAAGTGAATCAGTTTCGACTGATTCCTCGGGATACTGATTCGCTTGGAGTATCTGCTAATTCAATATTGGCAAAACAAAAGTTGAACAAGACCTGTAGGCCGCAGCGCTGGCTTCGCGAGCTCACTCGTTTATTCGCAAGCTTCGCGAGGGTTAGCATGATAAAATATCGCTGCTTTTGCTCTGAAGGAACAGTAGTAACGCGCCCGAGCTACTGCGATGCGTTGGATGCATACGACTATATGGCAGGAGGAGAATGTGACTCCTTTCATATGTAGCTTTTAGATCTATTAATGAAAACGATTGAATTCGCTGCCGAATATTGCGTATTGGAGAAGTACTTTGTGACTCTAAGTGACGCCATCATTTTGGTAAAGAGAGTATGATTTGATTTTGGGTTATTTTGGATGCGGACATGTTTTCCGAGGCCATCGTTATCATCATTGGCCGGGGTTTGATTTTTTTCACTGCTATCGTTGGAAACGTTGGGTTGATAGAGATGGGCTGGCATTCAGTTCTTCAATTTACCTGGTCAGATCATACCCTTAGTCAGTGTTATCCCAATAAATGAGACTATAAAGTAAATGTTTCGCTTCTTAGGGGGATGGGCCACTAGTCATGTGGCTTTCTTCTTCACAGTGACTATCTTATTAGAGCACAAGCTCAATAACATCATCTAAGCAGCACAATTGACGAGGCCTTTCCTGTGCAAATTTTGTGATCTGATAGCACAAGAGAAGAAGTAAGTCGGTTTATCGGATAAGATAAAGCTGGTATATGCGAGACGATATGGCCATGGGATGACATTGAAGATTGACAACAGTATAAAGCTCGAGGAAACCAGAGATGAGATTGATGAGGTGGATACTGTCGTAGACTCCTCCTACTCATTTCTGCAATCTCACGTAAGACTATTTGTATAATTTTAGCAGAGCAACTACTGCATTTGAGGGTTGTATTCGAAATTCAGTAGTCAACTTGACCGTCAATCTGTGGCTCAATCTCAAAAAGTCTCTTATTCGAGTTCAGCTTCTCGTTCATAGTCTTGATATTTATGGAGGTTGTGAGGATTGGAGAGTGATTCACGTTCTAACGGAGGGAAAGGACTCGGAGGGGAAGCTAGTAGATGGAGTGAATAACGATCCTCTAAGTTATTCTCGAAGCTTCTACCCCTCTTCCGGACATTCGCTGCTTGAGTAGGCTTTCCAGTTTTTTTAGTTGATGTGCAATATACATCTGGATATAATTCGTGTGAAAATGAAGGTCTCCAAGTAGAGTAGTGAATCTCAAAAGAGGGGTCTATCATACTCGCTACTGCAAGAAGATACTCGAGAGATTGACGGGGTATTAGTTATACTTAAATAGCGCCTGTGGTCCCTCAGATCCAAAGCAGCCTGGTTACAACAACTTGGGTTGAACCTTTGTCAAGTTTCTTTACTTTTTTGATTGATTCCTTGTATTCTAATACAAAATCTACCGGTACAAAAAACAATGATCTCGCCCAAATTATATCATTGATTTGGATTGAATCATCATCCACATCTATTATTTTTAACAAAAACCTGATTTATAATGCAATTGTTTCTTTTTTGCCAGTGGTATAGATTGGTATTCTTGGTATTATTGTACTCGAGTAAAGCACAATAATCCTTGGCAATGCTAGAAGGAAGAGAACAAGTACATGTAACTGCTACCATTCTCCATTCTCTTCCTTTGTGGTCAGGACGTAGAGCGATGCTCTGAGAGTCGCTATAATCAGAAAATTGAAGCTCACAAAAGTCATCTCATAGTTCTTCGCTAATTGACTTTTCGCATATAAGTGATGGAGAAAATTAGAGGGTGACAGCAGGTTCTCGAAGAGAGTTTTGACAGTTTGAAAATTTGAGAAGAAATGGGATGGGATATATCTTTGGGAAACTGTGATATACTTAATAAAGTGTGATAATCAGTGTTAGAATTCCAGGTGTTATTGTACTTTTTTCGAAAGCCAAGGCTAAGCCAGACGGGTATGTTACGTCCAAGTCCAAGGAACTGGCTCCAGGTTCTAGATCGTAACAGATCTCTGGAGAGAAAGATTTCACAGTTGTACGGCGAATCGAGTTAAGTAGAACATTGAGAATTGGCACAGGCATAAGGATCGTTGAAGTGAATACTTCAGTTCAGACATCAGCTTGGAGTTTGTAGATGACTTAGCTCGAATTGACTACGAAAGTAACCAGGGAAAGTGAATAGAGTGGGCGATGCGAAGGAAGGAGGGTGTTACTTTAAGAACTTTTGATGTCTAAAGTATGCTCAGTAGTCTTTTGGCGCAGAGGAATGGAGAATCGCAGGATCTGAGTCTCACCACATTTGTGAGATGTTTAAATTTGCTGTAGATGAGTAGAAGTCCATGAAAAAGAGGGTCTGAGAAGACATGGTAAGTACCTATCATCTAGACTTTAAAGTTTCCGTCTGATCACAATTTTTGTTGTCAGACTGTGTTGGGTTATCAAGGAGGAAATGATGGGAGTGATGAAATGATGAAATGATAATACAAAAAAAATATAGGGTCGACGGAGAAATGATGTACAATAATGATAAGATGGTAGTATAGAGAGAAATAAAAAAATTGCTGAAAACCTTTGACATTATAGTTTGAGCTCAGCTTCAGCATCCTGGAATGAGATGCAAGTTATGCAATATCATCCAATACTATTGAGATAAACATCTAAGAGGGACAGTATTAAGTAAGGTCTAAGTATTGGAACAAGAGAGGATATATTGAATATGATCTGGTTTGATATCTATTCAACTCTATACTAAGTTCTGTTGCTCTTCAGTGATTCAACGCGTTTTGGTGAAGGCGAGGATTATACCGGACAACAGTATTGCTATGATGAAACTAACTGAACATGATTCGATTTTTTAGACATACCTCGAAATCATTGCACAGTGACATTGTGCCCTGATTGCTAGAAAAAGGGAGTTATATTACATAGTGAACGCAAGTCCTCAAAGAACAAGCATACTGTAAAAGATTCCCAGGTATTCACCACTCAGAATATCCCAATTTGACAATTTGACATATGAAGCCTAGTGAGAGGAGAGTTTTGTATATATTTACTAATTAATTTTTGAAGATTACCCGAGTACTTGTAGATGTTGGTTGGTAATGTACAAGTACCGGTACTGTTTTCATCGCATATATGTTTTCGAGACTGTGGGGAGGAATGTGGGAATGAGGAATGATGAATTAGGGTGGAGAAAGCTGGGATTGGAGAGGTTTGATATGAGGTCGAGTCGAGGGTCAGCGGTAGATAAAAGGAGAAAATATGGTGGCTGCGGCCGGTGTTTGGGATGGGACCGAATTGGCGATGCGATGGGATGGAAATCATGGAATGGGGTTTGTGGTTCTACTCGAGGAGGCTATTGAGATACCTTTGAAGAAATTGGGAAGTATGCGATGAATGAGAGTTACGCCACTTACTTCCTCTTTGCGTTAGGATCTGATTGGGCCATTGGTAATGCGCTATCCCTTGAGCCATGAAGTGCTGTGCCAGATACAATATTGACATATGAAACCCGGACGATGCGAAGGACTGGCGACTAGCACATTCAAATCACTCACAATCACATCACACACAAATCAAAAAGGATCTCAAAAAATGGTGCGGAATAGATTTGATTGTCCGCTCTTTTTTTTTATCTATCTATTGTCTCGTTATCATGATTTGACACATAATCATTATCCAATCTGTCGTGCCAATAGTTCTCGTCATCATGAATCATGACCATCATGATTCATTCCCAAGAAAGACCTGTCATATCTCATTTCTCATGAGCGTATGTGTCTATCATTATCCTGTACCTATGCCCCCTTATCCCTGTGGCAATTTGATCATCCCCTTTTCTTCCTCTCCATGTGGTAACCCTTGCTTTTCCTTCCAAGAAATGAAGGAGAGAAAGTAGTTCCATGAAAACTTGTCGTGTGTAAGAAGTAATTGAATTCCAGGTTTTTCCCTCATAAAGAATAGACCGAGCAAACAATACTGCGTGCGTAAAAAGGTGGTACATGAAATTCGTGAATATATCGTTCGTTTCGCTTTTGCGCCGCGGATTCGGCTTCCAGTGGGACATACACCATGACAAGTACCAGACTTGACGTGATGTATGTATGCATGTTTGGCAATGAGGTAAAGATTCGAACAAGTGTCGACAATGGCACTTCTCTCTCTTCGTGGCGCTGCGTTTGCGTCCAGGTGTTGTTTGGTGTTTCCAGTCAGGTAAATTCGGATTTCATTCATCGACGGACAACGATTCCATTTCGGCGAGATGATTGCGAGTATTCGACCTCGTCTTCTGAGCTACAGGATTCTGAGTCGCTGTACGCGCATCGAGAACCTCCACAATCCAACTTGATTCTGTCTCCCTTTCTCGTAATTCCATATCGTTCACACGTGCATGATGATTGATTGGAACCTGATGAGTAATCGCTCACACTCGAAGCAGAAGATGGTGAGCTTGTACCGCTGGTATCGGAAATGGTAGAACCGACAGACGAAGATGGTGATCCTGGAAGATCGTAATCGTAGTATTCGTACTCTTCCATAGTGGTGGCACCAAAACGTGCGGTGAGTTCGTCGACAGTTGGACCAGCGGCGTAGTCAGCTTCGAGTATGTGCTTGGTGGCGTGTGGAGACAAGGGTTTGGGAGATTTGATTTGAGAGATGGAGAGGGGTCGTCCTTTTGGGATGTCAACGCTGAGATGTGAGTCACGGCGGGATTCTCTGCGGGCAGATGAATGTGAGGAGGAATGGGATGATTTTGAGCTGGAGGAATGCTTGGAGCTTGATGAACTGGACTTGGAGGATCGACTTGAAGTTTTTTCGGCTGGGACGTCAAGAATATTCAGGACGCGACCGGTAGTTGGTTCGGTAGTTGATGATATGGCAGGGTCGTGTGAGACATGGTATCCATCGATGATGTAGTAATACCAATATCTTTGACCAGGTTGAAGAGTGGTGCCTTGAAATCTGAATGTACCTTTCCAGCTACCTGATTTCGAGGAAGTCTTGTCCTTAGCAAGTGGAAGTTGACCAGCGTAGTTATCCCAGCTACCAAGTAAATGAACGGTCTTTACACTGGAAGAAACGCGGAGAGCGAAAGATAATTGAATAGCAGCCATTTTTATTGATTTCGAGATCGTTGATGCAAAATACTATGATGAAAATTTTCAAATGTACTGAGATTGGCTAATTCGAGCAAGAAGAGACTAGTCTTTGGGAGTGTAATTCGGATTGTATGGATTATGAGATTTGGGAATGAAAATTAATAAAAAGTTGACCGGCAACTTGATAGAATGATTAGAATGTAAAAGATTTTGGTATGATATTACAGAGCACAGCTCTTTAAAAAACGGGGGGTAAAAACAAAAAAATGAAGAAAAATGAAGAAAGGGCGGGAAAATGAAGGAGACTAGCTCTGGAAGATGAATTGACTTGCTTGCTAAAGAGAAGAAGATATTTTGAGAGGGGGCACAGCGTCCCTTTATGTTCGAAGAGGAAGAGGTAACCATCATTGCCATTGAGATTGATCATTGGATGGGCCCACCACAGGACTACCTATGGTAAGGCGTAGAATTGATTAAAATCCTAGAATTCCCGCCAATCCCGACCGCATGCAAACAGGACAATATTGAACAAGGAAGGGCTGCGTCCGGATAGATTACCGTACATTCGGACTCCACGAATTATACAGTCCAATTGACAAAATCCAAGGAATATCATTATAGACCCAAAAGGTGATCAAGGTGAGCTGCAGTTGTTGGGCGCGTAAGCAAGGTGAACATGGGTGCATGGACGGGAACTAGAATCAATCGAGTGCTCTGGCGACTAAATTTCTTGTTCATCTACAAATTACAGCCATTCAGACTTCTAGGAAGGCCAACAATCATCTTCGCTTAATTTGAGGTCGTACTGGTGGAAGAACAAACGCAAACATCCATCCTATCATAACAAAGTCCCATCACAACCTTTTAAAATAATCCTTGAAGAATGACGCTTGTGATGGATGGATCCTTTTATCGATAATGAAGAGTGGAGATGTTTCTTAAGATCTACTCTTTTGTATATTATCAGAAATTTGCCGAAGAGTATATCAATTACAAGGGGAAAGAATGAAGGGGGGGGGGTGGGGCATAACAAGAAATCATTCACACGATACGATGGAGTTAGACGGAAAGAAGAGGTCGTGTAAGAACTGGCATTAATGTTGGAATGAACCAGGCAAAGTCAAGTGCCCTCGATTGATTCTGCAGGCATTGGATTGACATGGATAATATTGAGTTTGTGTAATTCTTTCCTATATCGGATGAATAGATAGTCATCGAGTTGTCATAAGCCATCACGAGCTTTTTTTCTCGAAATAAATGATTGTTCGATGCAGTCAGCAAAGCAAAACAAAGCAGTACGATGTTGAAGGTTCGCACAAATGTAATGGAAGGATGGGTTAGTTGCAGAAGAAAACTGATCAATCAATCATCTTTCCGTGTCTTCTTCGAATTCTTAGAATGAATCGGTGAAGTGAAGGATGAATTCGAAGTACAGTAGGAGTGTAGTGACAGACAAGCAGGTAAGCAGGGTCCAAATTCTGCTTATAGTACTACGCCTCGAGGTATCTTTCATGTCACTATCAGCCTTGTTGTATGTTAGTGAATGCTCCCGCATGTATTATCACGGCTCATCAATCATCTCATCTCGTAATCAGTCTCCAAATCCGGCCTTATACGAAAGATAACTACAAAACCCATTTCTCCAACGGTTTTACTAGTAAAAACTCTCCACTTCTTTTGGTCAACAATTGAACATCTCAATTCACCAAAATCATCACTCCGATGACCGACCGATTACCGGTATGTTTCTTCGTAACGCGGCATTCTCCCCCTTTGATCCATCACACTTACCGTTGCTACCTATGCCTTTTGCCTGCTCAGGACATCCAGCTTTCTACCCGACCGTGCTATCCCTCCCCTCTCTCCAATCTGCAGTCGTCGCACAGACGATCATTCCAATCAATCGATTTCCTCCCCCTCCATATCCCCTCACCTAAAAGCCTCATTTGATCAAGGATTCTGCATTTACAATCATTTATTTCTCCGCTTGCTTGCTTTTGTCTTCTGCCCTGCCTTCCCATTCTCATCAAGCCACTAAAATGTATGCACCACCCGCAACCCCATCATGATGTAATGCATCCAGTTCAGCACAAACCAATCCCACATCAGATCTAGTGTCGGCGGGTAAATAATGTACAAGTGTATTACTCGCAGCAAATGATTGATCCACTCAAAGTGTATTTTTGTATATTGTACGTAATGTCTGGTAAATCTTACTTTGATGGTTAATTATCACGTGAATCTCACGTGTTGATGTGCATATGAAGAGAAGAGAAAGCCCCACATACATTCAACTTCCCGGAACAAATTCAACTTAAAGTTCTCAGTTCCACAATATGAGGGGCATCTTGCATAATACTCACTCACATTCCTGCACATTACTATCTCCTGACTCTAGCGCTTTTCCAATCCCAGTCTCAACTGTCTAACTTTTATGCCGCTTCTGCAACTGTAAGACAAGGAAAGTTGAGGTGCGTGGGTGCGCAGGTCACGCAAAGCAGGGCGTTGTTGGTCACATTCCCAGATGATGTATGCGGGTTTGACGGACAAGGTTGACGGGTAATACAATACTGATTTGGGATATGTAGCTGTTGGTATTGGTGGCATGGGCCGAGCCTCCCTTCTCTTCTCGCATTTCTTGAACACCTACAGAGTATAGACACTTCTTTCTTTCTTTATTCCTTTCATGATACACCTTTTACTCGGTGTTGGTTTTCAAAGCGTTTGCGTGACACCTACTTTGGTTGGCTGTACTGCGCCGATGGCTAAAGACCTATAAACATGTGATTAGTCTCACATAACATTCGTTACTTTTCCATCGTGTCCTTCTTTTACAAAGGAATTATTAGGTCTTGTGTGCCATAATGATTGCTATGTGTTGTACATACTACTCAGTACATCTCAACCCAAGGTAGGAATAACATCTATCACCGTCTATTCATATACCCACCTCAATCACGAAAAGCTGCTCAGATCAAGGACCATTGACTTGCATCTTCACTACTTCCATACTACTATACTTCGCTTGAACTATCAATGCTTCGTGGCATATCTCGAAGGTTTCTTATTATTTTTTTGAGTTGCGAAGTTTGCTGATTATCCGTTTTTAAAAGAAAAGTGCCTTTTCTTGACGAAACATCTTCCAGGTTACTCTCCACCTCAGAACAATTCACCATCTCATTCAGCTTCCATGTAAGATAAGCTATCATTCTCAAGTGGACACCAGAGTGTATTAAATCTGATATACAACAAATCGACATTCTAGATGTCATGAGTCTAGCAAATCTGAACTTCCAATCCTCTTAAATGATTCGGCCATTACCATCAGTATTTAGCAACCGGGCTGGTACTATTATCACGGTTCAATAAAAATTAGTTGGTATAGGCTGATACTATTACCTTCTTGCAGTAAGTTCGAGACTACACAGTACATCTCATAAAATTATGTTGCATATCTGTTTAGTATCCAATCTCAGATATTCTTTTTGCTTGCCAATATGGGCAGGCATTAGCCTGATATACCAAGCCTTAGATGTTCTGTGTAATAATGTAAGATTCAATGGGCTTGATTGTGGCGAAGATTGAAAGTGAAACTACTCCCCAGATGAGCATATTACAAGCAATGCCAACCCATATCGGAGTCGTTTGCTAATACAAGATATTTTAGAAGTCCTACTTCTTCACTATGGTATAAGCATGGAAGATTCTTCCAAGTTTTGCATTTCACCTTGATCGATTCCTTCTTTCGTTTGGTCATTTTCCGATAAAGGTAGTAAAGCATAGAGTTTCGTCATACTTGGACTTCAACCCAGACCATACAGTACTCCTATCTGGCCTAAGTGACAAGCTTTTGGAATAAGGAGCATAGAATGGACACGTGTTTTTATTCCTCTCTTGTCATTAAAGATCAAATCATTACATCTATTATATAATGTCGGCGTGCATATACCTCCCTAGTCGATGGGAGATAGCTGTGGACAGTAGTAGATCCAGAGCACAAATCTCATTCGAGGGTCTTCAAATAGTTGGATTAATCAAATATGCGTCTCTGATTCGGTCTTCTTTTCAGAACGTCTCTTCTTCTTCTACTCCTCGGTTCATAGCACACGATTCAACAATTGTTAACCTTGAGATACCGATCTATCTTTCTGAGCTTTCCTCAATTAAAATCGATATGCGAGGTCAATATCGAAGACATCTCCCCCTTTGTTGAAGATCGAGTTTTCATGGTTGACCTGCTCGTATCGAAAAATCGAAAATGTACAATTTGCGTCCGGTTCACTGCCAAAGGCTCAATCCAAGTATAGACACGGAGAAAAACTTCTTCGAATCGTGGATAATCTAGGCCTAAAGCTTGTTAATTTATCCCTCACAAGCTATTTCTACAGACTACATTCGAGCTTTATCTTCCAATTTTTCATTACAAATCTACTTTTCTAGTGAGAGACTAGAAGTTTTGGCTGGGGGATATTATATGGGGCTGCTGACATACATATATGCCCAGTCATAATTCTTTCGTGGTCTAATTTTAGTATCAAATTACTTCTCGTCATATTCATGTCAATGCCGGTTTGAAAACATTGATTAAGGTTTGGAGAACCGGGGTAGCAAAGACTCGATACAGGTCAATCTGATAAGTTTGTCGAAAATTAGTCGTCGACTGACTGGCTGTCACGGAAGGTGTCTTTACAAAATATCCTCATCCCATACTTTTACTTGTGAGGCTGTGACAAATGGCTCGGTCTTTGCTGTACTGATTTCCTCCACTAACATACCATCACCTTCGTTAGATAGATTGACTCCGTCGCTCTCCGACGTGATTCAAAACAGAACCAGAAATTGCAGCAATACACCGGCAGATATTGAACCGACTGCAACGCCTGGTATGGGGAAAGCTTTCCATGTCTTGATTTCAGCCCCAATATGAAATATCATAAACGAATTTCACATCTCAAAAGGAATCACTATCTCTACTAGACTCAGAGAACATGGTTTCGAAATATGGCATTGCATATATCCTCATCGCGCCTTCCATTATATTCGGAGTGTTTTTAGCCAACTCCAGTATTATAGTGTATTCATCAAAAACGGCTTAGGATCAGTTTTCTTCTTCGTACCTATCAAAATCAGACTGATATCATGTTCTCTTCTCCCAAATATCGTATCGAAATTGGAAATACACCCGAAATCATGGCATGGCCGCGGAACGACCTGTCGAATTATTCGATGCGCGGCAAAAGATATACGAATGTGAGGGCACGGAATACCATGAGCTGGGTTCAAGGCCGAGAACTGGAGAATTGCGATGGCGATGAATATGGAAAGGAAGGAGCTATTCGAATTGCTCTTCGGATAATGTGATTGTGGATGTGGATGTAGATGTGGATGTGGATGTAAATGGGAACATTGGGTAAACGAATAGATCATGGGAATGGAAGTGGAAATGAGAGATCTGCTTAGATCGTTTCTAGCTTGGATGGATGGATGGATATCTCAACGTTCAGACTGTTTTCGTGTGATGAGGTTATATACGAGGCTCTTTATAAGATGTGGGTGGTTGTGAGGATCTCATTGTTTGGATTGAGATTTTATTTAAGGTTACAGCTTATGGAAGATATTAATGTTTAAGGATATCGACATCGCATACGTGGTTCATGATGAGATGATAAATCCAACAAGACGTCGAAACATGCTGGAAGCGCAGAAATAACATATTCAGAGGTTGTGTTCTAAATGAGTGCGTGAAAGACTTGAAGATGGAAAATAACCCTGGGGATTCTAGCCGGAGACTCGAAGTCAATTTCTGATTTACTAAAGAAAGAGCTATCAGCTATTGGTAAATTCTACATGTCAACGTATCTACATATACTTGGCCCAGGAACTGAAGGAAGGTAAAAGGTTAATCTAGCAACAAAAAAGCATACATATAACGCACGTGAAAAATAGACAAACGAGGAAATTTTCAAATAAGTAATTTTACTTATATACCAACATTTCACGGCACCTTCAGGCTCCAAGTGGGTAAGAGGAAGATTTGAGGATGATATGCAATGCATAATGCATTGCATTGTGCTTGAGACTAGAATAACTCAGCTTATTCTACACGACCATTTGGCCTGGACCAAGCTATATGCCACAGACAATGTGTAACTCACAATATCTCAACGTCTCTCGACACTACACCACTCGGGTATCTATCCCACAAAACCACTTAAATCTGCTCATCCTCGCCCCATTAGAATTCACGTGGAATCCATATAAACAATTCATGTCAACTCTGCGCCCACCGGCTCTACAGCTTGTAATTCTGCGATGGGACCTCTGGGCGATCCATCCATCTCTTGAGGGTCTATAGAAGTTGAAGGTACACAGTCCGAATGTAATTGTGCCTTCTCATTATCATTTTTGCCAGCAGCAGTATCGCTATCTGTTGATCTCCGCAAGAGTTGGCGCCTCCAAAATCTCCTGTAGATCCAATAGCTAAAGATGATTACTGATAAACCGCCAAAAATCGATCCGAAAAGTATGCCATAAAATTGCGCATGGTCAGGTGACGCTTCGGATTGTGTTTCCGTTGGCACCGTTGCAGCAGAGGACGAAGCTGAATGGAAATACAAATTATTATTGCGCATTTCAAATGGTCGGGACTACTTACCGATACTTGGTTGACTCCGTAGGGTTATCAGATTCGTGATAGTTAGAGTTATTGTGCTTCCATTGAATAATGGAACAAGCTCAGTATTGATGGCTGTGACAGTTGAATATGCCGACCCAGAAGGACTGACGGTAAGACTAGAAACAGCATTCGTGAAAGGTGGGAGCGAAGAAGGTAGTGAAGAGAACGACTGGCTACCGGAACTTGAGATCGTCGCCATCGTAGTATTTCCTGCTACACCCGAGATTGTGACTTGCGACGCGCAATAGTCAATGAACTGCGCAAACGTAGCGTATACATTTGCTCCTGCGTTCGCGTCAACATCGCTATTTGCTTCGACACATGCTTGGCAAGCACTGTAGCCAGTTTCGAACTCTGATTCGGGTGCACATAATGCTGGTGTCTTGCCAGTTTTCAACGCTGCAATGTATACATTGTCTAGAGATAAAGTGATTCTTCACACAACTTCGAGAAAAGAGAAGATGCACCTACTACATGTGTTATAACACACAGCTGGAGGTGGTGATACATTAGCCGAACTGCTTGCAACAGGTGCTGCTGTAGTCATTTTGAATGAACTTCAAATAAAACTCGAGAAAGTAAAAGAAAAATTCATCTTCCATGACATGAAGAGAGACCCCTTAAGAGAGCCTTCACCCTAATACCCCCAATGTTTTTCTAGTATGTTATAACGAATCATCATTACTCCACGGATTGATCGATACGATCTTGTGTAACCACAATCAATGACAGTTACGGCACCACGCATATACCACAGCAGCACACTTGCGCCTCGATAACTTCAACCTCACCAACCAAGATCTTCAATAACAGCAGGACTTGACCGTGAGAAGAGGCGAAACCTACATGAACATTAAGGTTAACGCCACAGATGAATAATCCCAACGGTTCTATATAAGTGGCCACTTAGCCTGAGGTTCAATAGAAACACCGAGTATGCGCTTGCATATACACGTGGGGGATGAATGGGATGAATGATTGTAAAAGCGATTTGCCAATTTGCCATGCATGGGATATTGAGAGTATGTAAGCAGCAAAAATTTTCAATCTGTTGATTCTTCTCCCAAACTATAGGTTAAGAAGCCCAGACCGTGTGATCTTTCCTTTCCAAAAATCAAATTCAACTCATGTATTGTCGGAGGTGTCTTCAGACTTCCAATTACCAAGCTTATTGATTTGATCGGTCGTGCCATGAGAGGAGCGGAACTTGAAATGAACAGGGAAGGTATGCCTCCTCGCCCTCATCAAATCGAAATTCCGTTCACAAGCTCATTAATCATCAATCATCAATGGTCGTTTCGAAGCATATCTTAATCGTTTATCAACCTATTGCCTCGAACCTCAATTACTGAGCACACTCGAGATACGTGAACGAATACATGAAGGAATGAATTCAATTAAATAAATATATAAAACGAAGAAAAATTATCAGAAAATAAACCCCAAGTCCCAACAATTACATACATTAACTCATTTCCACGTACAAGAGAATATCCTGATATCATGTCATCTCCACGAGGACCTTCAAGTTTGATACAAAACCCTCAAACCTAATAGAAATTCCCTTTCGGCAACGCAACAAATGCCACTGTCAACGGCACTGTAATAATAAAACTCCAAGCAATCGCCCCAATTACAATTTTATCCTGCAACAACCTCAGATTTTCATCCTGGGTCCAAGTCGACTTATCAAAAACTTTCCGCACCAAGTTTTTCTTCCTGTAGATGCTCCTCCACTTCTCCTCATATTCCTCTGTATCATTCTTCGGCCCGAAACTCGACAGGGTCGAAGTTTGAGAGATGGATATCCCGTCAATTTTCGCATCATGTTCGTCGCCCGTGCGTGTTGCCAATTGAATGCGTCGTTGTGATGAGCTTTCAAAGGAGGCTCGTCCGATTTCTTCATCGGCGTCGTTCTGGAGAACTTGCTCCCAGGGGCGCAGATTGCGATTGTGGGTTTGGTGCATGATGACGCAGAGACCTTTGTAGGCTGCTATTAACGTGGTGATGCCTAGAAAACATTGCAGACCCGCGAAGACTCTCCACCATCGACTAGTGCTTGATAGAATCAAAAGGATAGCCATCACAAATCCAAGTATTGTATTGCTGACGCCCATAGTTCGGACGAAAAAGACACGAGGTCGGTTACCGTTGCATATGGACCATCTAATGAAGTTTGGATGGGATTGGCCTCGAAGTGCAGCTTCGGTGATGGTCACGGCGGGTAAGAAGGCTGATGGATGGGTGGTATGTTGGAGGGCGTGTAGACATGAAGCGCGGTCTTTATGGGATAGATTGAGCTCTCGAGCTGAATTGAAAGCAAGGTAATGACGCATTATACGGTTTACCTCTTCTCGCATTGGCTGAATGGTGACTAGAAAGAGTTAGGCCTAGTATTTTTATTCAATAAACTTCGGACGTACAAGGTTGCCATTTGAGAACTGGTTGGCCCAGGGCTTCCCCTGAGCGTCTGCCAGTGTTGTTTGACAATACCGAAGGAGCTGTTGGGCTACCAATAGCGCTATCGGCCGGAAATAGAGTGGTAGGAGTGTGACCATCCCTCGACTTGACGTCTCCATCAAAGTCGGACATATCACTGTGATTGTTGAAATCTGGCATATCAATTGTGGGTTTGCTTTTCCTTCCTGCATTCTTCTCTGTGTCTCTGGCAAGAGTCGGAAGCTCTGTCATTTCTGGCACCCATTCTGGAGAAAGTCTCTTTTCGTGATCGGGGAGAGCTTCAAATCGACGAACGTAATCCTTGTACCACAGATAGAACTGAAGATTCTCTGCATCGTGCTCAATATAAACGAGAAAGTCCATAAAGTCACTCAAAGAGCATGGCTGACACAATATCAGTAAATGTTACATCATTGAGAAGACTTCAAGCTTACTGGAAGTGATCGGTTTCCAATCACGTCTTCGAACGATAGTCCCGGAGGGATTGCCCGCTCAGAATCTGGCGGTTGTTAGTTGAATTAGCCTGGTTGAGACAAAGTCTACTCACTCCTCGCTCTTGCAACATAACGTTGACATTCTGTAGCATTTATAGGACCCGTTGTTTTGTTTGTATAATCCGGTCTTCTATAAAATAGTAGCGACATGACTATGAAAGTTTGTCTTTTAAACTAAAGACCCAAGCACTCGATGTTAGGGTATGATGATAAGTTATCCTCGAGATATAAAGTTTATTATAGGGAGGGAGTGGGCCAAAGATATGCAATGTAGAGATGAAGATGACACTGGGTTGAGATGATAAGTATTGCCATGTGGAAGTGGAGGCACTATTATATGCATACTGGCAACTACTGTCAATAAGCATACGCAAATAAAGCCAGTCAAAATATCTGTGTACTTCCCAAAAGAGACAAGATACCTCCTCTAGACTGTCTGGTACCTTGTTTGTCTTTCAGCGCTTGCTGCCTTTGATGAAAAATGAATACCAGCTCGAGTAATTGCCATAGTATACTATCTTAGCACAGCGAAGCGTACCGCTAGAGCTACTAAACGTTGCCGAAACCATATCCATGGTGGATATATGTCATTAAGACCCTATACAATCTCTTTTTCCCGGGACGAGACAAGCAGAGTAGAGAGTGGATGACAAGGAATTGGCAAGGAATTATCAAGGACTCCTTGCAAACCGAAGCTTCGTGGTCTCCTAGAGGCTAGATGGACACCCGGAATCCTAGATCCCAAACCATTCAAGACTGGAAAACCCGCAAGACAAAGAAGATGGATGAATTTTTTTCGCCATCCAAGATGACGTCCGAGCCCCACGACGAGTCGGCACTGCCTCGTCCGCATTGCATATGGGGTGAAAACCGTGCATGTACGGTATGTACTGGTAGCACATCCCGTTGACTCGTGAAGTTTTGATCTGTGCAGTGTAAGCTGGTAGTCTCAGAAATGTGTAAGTCCGATGATTCAATATTGAAGTCTGAAGAGTGCCGGTACTTTGTAGTCCCTAAACTTTAAAGTCCTCGCCGTCCTTTCAATTTTCGGACTGAACTATAAACGCCCAACATCTAACTAATAGCCACTACTGATGGGGCCTAAGAAAACAACCCAAATACTTCGGAATGCTTCTAGGTTCATGTACATTGTGGACAAGCTGTAGTTCTAATTATTACTCGTTAACATTCCAATTTTCAAGGTTACTGGCTGTCAGTGTTTCGATCGTTTGCCACGCTATTATGAATCGAAAAGACTTGGTTGGAATATTGATTGGCGAAAAGATCATATTCCGCTTCATATCCACCTAAATCAATCCTAGCCTTGGGAAGTTGAGATAAAACAAATATCAAAAATCGATAGCATCAGCATTGAAGTGATCGTCATGAGTAATCATGCAGTACCGTACCCTCAATTTTGTATCAATTTAAATTATAATTCCAGCGTCCCGTGCAGTGTGTCACTGTGATGGGTGATCAAAATGGCTCGGTATGGAAGGGGAAAGTATTTTCAATCGAGAGGCGTATTACCCAGCATCGCAATTTAACTGTTGACGTTTGTCTGCAAGTTGTGAAAACTCATTGATAGATTGTGGCTTGTTGTGCTTTCATCCAATAAACTTGTAGAGGTTCTGAAGAAGAAGAAACCAGAAGGGAATATCGTTGTATTGATGTACACGAGTAGATTAGGGTGGAGCAATCGGCTTCGACTGGTCTCGAAATGGTTAGATAATTTGTGTATTCGATTAACGAGCCCCAAAGATATCGATAGACAACTTGTGGTTTAACCAAAATTGAGTGGGAAAGCATCTGTGAGTCGGTCAAGTGCCCCGTGAATGCATGTACGATGATAGCAAGTACCGGTAATCAATGAATGTCTCACATCGTAGTTATCGTCAATCAGATTCACCATATTAATTGCCGTTCCATCCTTTGCGCGTAATGGTAAGGTTTCTTAACTTGATTTGCCAACTACTGGTAATAAAACAAAAGCATACGTTGTTGGCGCCATCAATGTTTTTTGCATGATACTGTATCCAGACTGCTATCAGAGCATCACCATCGCGGCACCCACGAAGATCAAGAAGCTCAATGCCGAAAAGTAACCAGCACACCAAAACGTCGATATCATAAGTCGTGACCCTTGTGCTATCTCTCCTTCCCTTGGTACAGGAGCAGCTGGCCAGGGTGTCACTGTTGGCCCATTCGACGGTCGAACAGAAGATGGCTGTTGATATACAGGAATACATTGATTCTTGTAACAAGTCGTCGAATTAGGACAGCAACCTCCTCCCATGTCTCCCGGGCATTCAAAGTAGTTTGGTCTACATCTTGCGTGGGCTCTCAAGAGACGACAATCAGAGTGTGATATCGTCCCATTGCAACAGTATATACCTGATGTGGTGTGAGTTGTAGGTCGACAAATCATACCTTGAGGACAGCAAATCTCCTGTAGCAAGCGAGCGACATGATCAGTCATAGAAGGGAACGCAAAGTTCGAATGGAGACTCACGGGATGGGCGTATGCTTCACAACTGTTTTGCTGATCTCCACAGGTATACCAAGGTACAGTGGCTGGTACCCTTCGACTTAAAGCCAGCACTGGACTATGAAATCCCAGCTGTCTCGATGGCAGACATACTTGCGAAAAGTTCTGGACTTGATGAGATTCTTTTTGGCTCCTTCGCTTCAGCTTGAGCCAACCTTGGCCTCCCATATCATGATAGTATACATGGGCGCTGCAGACGATTCCAATAATGATGATTATTATCAGCAGGCAGGCAAGATAAACGAGCCATCCGCGCCAGCTCAAAGACTCTATGCAGGCCTCTACGCAGTATCTTGAGTTCCGGCGTTGCGCGCAAGACCTCGGTTCACTTGGGTCAGACGTCGACGGAGATTCTGCCACTTCCGATGAGGGGTCCTGGTGGGGTTGCAGATGTGCTTGTTGCGGTTCCTGCGGAGGTATTGCCATCGAGATGATAGTGGTTTAAATATACACGAATAACTTGAAACAGGAGCATTAAAGCGAATGAAGGTTGAATCCAGCGATGTAATAGGTTTTGAGGTGTCATTTGGTGATGAGAGTGTAGAAAATTATGTATTAGGACTGTAACAACAATTAAAAGTTGTATTGGATTTCTCGATATTGATACAGCGAAACTTCTGAAGTCGTCTACTCAAGCAAGAAGGAACGGAGGATATAGGAATAAAATGGAAGGAACGATGATGATACTACTTGCCAAATGTGCCACCCAATTGCAAGTTGACATCTCCTAGAAACATTTCACTAAACTTATCAACGAACATCTCATAACAATGTATGAATCTCCATGATCGCGATATCAACTTCGAATTCGTGCCGGCATAGATGAGGCGGTTGATTATTTCTTGACCACTGCTTCACTGAAACTGTAGCGAATGGGGTAAACGCATTTTGACGATAGCCCCTGTTTGGGTGTAACAGAGTATGTATTTAACCGGCTATTTCTTATAAATTTGAAGATATACTCTTTTCATTATTGACTAGTATTTACTCCACATCATGTTTTGTCTTTGAGATCATGGAGATAGATAGAAGATGGAGAACCCCATTTTTATGCTCCACGGAGCCCTACCGCCTTACCAATCACAGGCACGTATTTGTGCCTCGGCATCCGGGTCCATTGTCAGGAAGCTCCAACTCTACTTCATCAATACCGGCGCGCGCATATGTCAACGCCTTCGAAATCATTGTTGACCGAGGGCCGAACTTAACAACCAAAAGTGTTTCTTGTAACTTTTGAATTTCACTATAAACATCTTTTCTCCGTACAAATCATTCAAAATGTCACCTCCACAATGGGTCAAAGACTTAAAGCCATCCGCCCCGCAAGGTACCGAGCTCATCAAGGCGGAAAGGGAGAAGTCCAATATACATGTCGAGAAGCTCTCGAACTTTTTATTCACAAAGGAGGTATTGGAGCGTCAGGACCGTATACTAAAGATCCTTCAAGCCGACAAAATATTCGACAAATCAAATAATTACTTTGATGGTCGAGTAGATAGATTCAAGACATCTCTAGCAAGGGCAAAGAGACTCCGTCAACTACAAGTCAAGCACAACTGGAATGATGAAGAGTATGGGGTTGCCAATGAGCTCATTAGTGAGCCAACTCCTTATGGGCTACATGCAAGCATGTATCTGGTGAGTTAAATATCATGGTCTGAATGTATTCATTATGCTAACCAACATCTAGACCACCCTGCGTG
>KI628729.1:6222-70351 GCA_000503235.1 Sclerotinia borealis F-4128 | reverse complement strand
GTTATAGATATAATCTGGATTTACCCTGGAATTCTAAAGGTATAGATTCTGGAAGGGAGGTATCAGTAGCAAAGAATCGGGTTATAGCTTTATAAGAAACGTATACAAGATTACAGAAAACCTTATCCAAAGTTTACAAAGCCCAAAAACGATATTATGATAAGAAACATAGAGATATATCATATACTATAAATAACTAAGTCTTATTATCTACAAAGAATATCCGGATCAAATCAGAAAAACTAATGTCTAGAATAATAGACCCTTTTAAAATAATTAATATCAAGGATTAATTTGTATATAAATATGTATTATTCTCTTTATATATAAAACTATATAATATCTTTTATATATCACTCTTAGAAAAGTATTATAACAAACTCAATACTGATCCAGAAGATTATTCTACAAAAGAATATCCTTGTGACGGAACAGACGGCTCTCTTCCGCCCACTGGCTCATACTACATATGTAGTATGATATGACGGCTCTTTTGGACCTTCCTTTCACAGCTTAGAGCCCTAGCTCTATAGCTCTAGACCTAGGCATCTTACGCCTAGGACCCTTTCACCCTTTTGGGCCTAGCCCTTATGGCTCCCAATACCTGTATATATAGTCCTCCTTTTAGCATCCTACATAGCTCTTCACTTGTAGATTCTAAGTACACAATCGGAGTCCTGTTTATACCCTTTTGGTCACAATCCTGAACTAAAAAAAGATAACGAGTAAAAATAGAAAATAGAAAAGATTGTAAATCATTATACAAAGAAAAAAGGAATCGATTATCTAGTATGATAACAAAGATAGCCTGTTGATTATAATATATGGTTATTTATATACTCTAATCTAAATAAGGCCAAAAACAAGATCAAATTATATAATTAAAATTATCATATCTCTAAACCAAGCCTGGAAAAAACCAGAAAGAAACAAATATATCTAAAAAGCTTAAAGAGAGATTAATTACAAAAGAATATTTAACTTGAAATACTTTTTTCTTATAAATCCAAAATAGTTTTCTAAACCCAGGTTTTCTAAAGAAATAGGGTTGTATTGAAATTCAAATTAGTAACGAAAAAACCCAAAAACGAATCTGCTCTTAAAATATAACCAACCTGAGAATGCTTAGGTATAATAACTACGGAGCATTACTATCTCCAGGGACTCATTATCAATATCAATCCTATTCTATATTGAAATTAGTGAAATTCAACCGAGATTAAGCTAGGATCTCATCTGAAAACATAAAATAGTATTTTAATTGCAAAGTTCTTCAACCAAAGAATTCATTTGATGTAATATATCTTATTCAAAAAGTAATAAATTTGTCTCCTTCATTACTTAGAATAAATCTTTCAATTTCTTTAGAAACTCTTAAGAGATAAAATAGAGATTCTATTACTCAACCAGATTATTTCCAGATCAACACTATTCATTGTTTGTACAGCATTTCAACTTTCTAATAACTGAAATCCTAACCTTTCAGATACTATTCCTATAAACAATATTAGAGCTTATAATCAATACAAAGAAGTTGATTCAGTAATCTATATCTTCCCCAGGATCATTCTTTTGCTGGTTATCTTCCAATAATTCAAGATTAGCCTTCTCCCAATTTAAATACATATCGACATAAATGACAATCTGCCTTATCAAAGATAAGAAATTTATAAAGATCTATCTTAAAAGTTAAATAAAATCCAATCAGATTAGTTCCAGATTATTTACTTTCTCACACCAGCCCTTCTGAATATTGCAATATCTATAATTGAACAAATTCTTCTCCATTTCACACATATAACTAAAGTCCAGATAAAAGCGTTTGAGACACCGAAGATAATATGGACAAATAAAAAAGTCGTTTATAATAAAAGTACAAAGGTATACAGGAAGATTTGCTTATAATATAACTATATCGATAAAATTATGAAATAGAAGTCGAAAAGGAATGTATCAGGATTAAATACAGGAGATTTTGGTAAAACTATATTATTAAGGAAAGTTTATTAATGTTATTGTTTATTATTTCAAAAAAAAAAGTATAGTAATGTATTACTGCTATAGAAACTTTTCAGAGTAGTTATTTATATTTATTTTATTTATTTGTTTATAGACAATATAAGCCAAAACTATAAAAATATGATTATTGAGGGAGGTATCATATTATTGTGTAAAGACTAATCCTTTTCCAGGGATTAGCTAGAAAAGCGTGGATTTGAAAGGATACAGAGTATCCTTTTATATTCTTTGTTCTTTATTAATTAGTTTGTACTGAAATCTATAAAGAATTACCCTTATACCACCCTGGTAGTAGTATAAGTTCAGTTCTGTATAAACTATACCCCAACTGTAGTACTGATACTATCCGGCCTATTCCCTGCTTGTGATCCCTCACATTAATATATAAATTTGTAACCAGAATAGTATTATTTCTGTTTCTGAAACTAGATTAATATATTTATTTTGTAACCAGAATAACACAAAAGACTTAACCTGAAATAGTATATATCATACCTCGATTAACACTTAGACTATTTCGGGTATCAAAGTTCAAAATGATGCTATTCCAGGTATTTACCGTATAAATAAACCCAATAAAGTTCTTTGAAGTATATATATACATAGCGAGCGGTGTAGTGTATATCATTTCAATATAAATAGAGAGATAGGTTAACTCTTGCTCTAATACAAATATGAAATTAGATTTCGAATGACACTCGAGTAATTCATATTAGATATAAAGTCCAAAGTCCAAGTGTAATCACAATAAGCTTTTTCGTATGTACTTGTAAATTTTTAGATCAATCCTACTACCTATCTATCTAGGTAGTTCTTGTAAGATAATCAGATTCATTATGTTGAGGAGTTAGTGATGATTTCGATGATACTTAAATCAAAGTCTTCTGAACTACTCGTAAGAGGATTATAGTACTCGTAAAATACTTGTAGATAATTTGGAGCTTTTTTCTATTTCTATTTCTATTTACATTTACATGTATTCTACTCGAGTAACCATTCCTCCCTATATTTCACATCCACATACTTTGTCAAAAATTCCAAAAAACTCAAAAATCAAACCCAGAGCTCAGCATCGATTGATCCAAAAGTCAATTCCTCCAATTCCTCCACATATAAACATTCCAAACATTCCACACATCCACACATCCACAGCCAGCCAGCCAGCCATCTCAATGTTCACAAAAAGAATACGCATGGGCCTGCCACCCCTCTTCGGAAGTTTTAACAAACACACTACGCTCACCCATCAATTTAACTCTATGCTCCTTCGCCTCTTCTATGCCCATCTGTAGTGTATGCGCATCGGTGTTGATGTGTTTGCGTACCATTTCCATTAATTCTGGGGAGAGGTGCATATTCATATTCGCTTGCGAAATAGTGGTATCTGTATCTGCATCTGTATTTGTATTTACGCCCTTTTCATTCAAGAGCGTGACGATTTCAGCAGGGAGTTTAGCTATAGCCGCAGTGCGAGTTTCGGTCGTAGTCCCAAAGATAGAGGAGTTCCACCAATTCATGTGTTGGGGTGGGACATTGGCGGTTGAAATGATGCGTTGCGTGGGGTCTATGAGCCATAGGGCTATGAAGCGTCTATGGCCTGGTTTAGTTGGGTCTTGCAGACGGAATGATGAGACTTTGTGTTGACTTTTTGTATACCACCGATATGTTAGCCTTTCCTCTTTTTTTCTTTATCCTGGGATGCTGGACAAATATAATCTTATTGAGACATGGAGACTTACAAGACGTTTGGGAATGCAAGGAGTCTACCCTGACGAGTATCTACACTGCCATAATTTTGAAGACAGGGGGAGTTGCTGCTGCCGAGACCTGTTCCATAAACTTGCTCTAGCCAATGATAACAATCTTGTCCGACATCGATGTCGTCTTCCATGTAGGCCGATGTTTGCATGCGGAATGAAAGATCACTTGAGGTTATGTTTTCGCTATCGAGGTAGTAGAGTGCTGTGCCACAAATATGTTCATTCATTTGTCCCTCGATCTTGAAGATATGTTAGATGGTATAGTATCAGATTTTGACTAGAGTCATTGTCAATATGAGAAGGTTGAACTGAACTTACATGCCAACCGCCTGTTGGAAACTCGGGGTTTTCTGGTGTGAGTTCTATAGAAGCCATCTTGACGATTATTTGAAGGCCAGATTCTCGGAATTTGTTTACTAGGTGCTTTTCTTCCGCTCTTGTATACTGAACATTTTCGAAAATGGGCTCTGGAATATTGGGCTTGCGTGATTGCTTCCATTTACTCTGGGAGTTTTCATCGCCGTTATTGTCGTCTTCGACATCTTCGATATCTTCGTCTTCCCTTTCTTCAATGTCTTCATCATCATCGTCATTGTGGTCATGTCGAACACCTACTCCCCACGCTGGATTATTTTCTACGTCTGCAACGTCTTCAGGACCCGAAGGGATCCAGTTCTCATTGTTTTCGTCGCTATGATCATGTTAGATATATGCAGCTATTAATCTCAAGGGACGGGAATGAAATCCTTACTCTGCATCATCGGGGTATGGAAACCGGGAATTGACACGTCCAGCTCCATCCTTTTGATTATAATCCACTGCAACCGCAAGGCATTGATCCCACATCGGAAGTGTAGTCTCAATCAACTTCTCGATCGTGCGATAGATGTCAGGAAATTTGTTCGGATGAAGGTTGTTGATGTAGCTAGTAAATTTGACCGTGCCATCATCTTGAAAAGCGACATTGGCTGGCAGCCATTGGTATGTGTCTGACCAGAAGTGGGATGGAACTTTACCAGATCCTACATTGTGAACGGACCCTCCGAACATGCGCAGCTGCGGAGCGAGGTTCGGGTTCTCTTTTGGAATGATATCACCTTTCCCCGCCCATTTCTCAATAGCATCGCTGACTCCAACAATTTCGTCCTTCAAAACTTTGCTGCGGCCGTAGACTAAAGGATACATCGAAGGATGCACCAGATTCTGAACCATATCGTTTGAATTGGGATGCCAATCGACTTCGGAAGACTGATCAAGCTTGAGTGTATCAAACGCTTTGCGTAAAGAATCGTGAAGATCTATGGAGACTAGACCGTCTGCTTTCGCAATAGAGGCACATGCGTCGAGTGTCGGGATAATACCTGTCTCCCGGTAGAACCGAGCCTTGCTCCGAAGCTCCTTAATACACTTTTGAACATATTAGCGTGAGAGAGATTAAGATGTCAATGGCTACTTACGCAATTAAAACTGTCGTCGCTCATAATGCCTGTCAACGGTTTGAGGCGTTCGGAATTGCTATCGGCATTTATTATAAGCTTCCCTTCACGATCCCACTGTTGGACCTTATCACTAATTGCTAGATTCCAAAACTGTTCGTCTGGAATAGCTCGAGCTTCTTCACGCCACTTGGATACAATTTTCTCGTCGAAGACTTTTAGGTGCCATTCTTCCTTATCCGTGAGGCGATCCATGATACTCATCATGGCAAGCTCTCGGATAGGAAGCATATCAGAATTAGCACCCGAGCAACCGCCATGAGCTCCGATGGGATAGTGCCCGTATCTATCCTGTGATTCGTGACGTATAGGAAGGCCAAGGCCGGGATAGTCTGGCATGGCTGGTGATTTCGTGGTGAGACGCCTATTCGCTTTGTTGCAATTTAGAACGTGATAAACAAGGTAGGCACAAGAGCGACAGACTGGAGGGTAGTCAATTATTTTAAGACAACGTAAACTTGGAGGGCTGTTGTGTGAGAATTAGCAATTATCATATGGGTTATCATTGGGTTTTATATTTCACACTCAGATAATTAGCAGGGTAGCAGAATTAGCAATACGTATTGATTAAATGATAACCCTTGATATTCTGCCTGCTCTGCCTAATGAGTAGGGATAGAACTTTAGGTAGCGCTCCATATCTAGTTGTTATTGATGGAGACTGTTGATAATGAGTTATAGTAGCTATCTCTTGTCCTAACCAGAAACGGATATGATGCCTAAAATTGACGATCATATCTCATGGTCCGTGATTGATCACGTGTCCAACCCCCTATCTCCTCGGACAACTACCTCTCGGCTCCCATTTGTAAGAAATTGAACAGGTAGATATGTGTTACACTGTTATAAATACATTTTGCTATTGTTATTTTCGATAAATTCATTGTAATAAATAGTGTTGAAATACTATCATTTATAAAGGTTCTAAAGAATTAGATCGGAAATCACACGATTCTTTATACAAACTTAAGTACCGGTACCGTTAGTTCCATGAACTTTGTAGATGCTAGTAACATCCAGTCTGTTTGTACCTATACTTAAATAGGTCAAATATCCAAATACTATAAGTTGAATATTATCAATGGTAGTATATTCTTTGCTACCAAAGAGGTCCTACATTCACTACAACTCCATATCGATATCTATATCACAAGCAGCCTCATTAATCCCGCCACTAGTCCCACCCCACGCCTCATACCGGTACCGGTATTCAATATCTTCTCCCTACAATCTCTACTTGAGTATAAAAAGTCCTAAAGATTACACTCTCAGAAATGACAGCTCAATAGGCATACTATTTGGTTTAAACATTATCAAGGCGGGAGATCGATTCCGAGTTTTGAATTTCACCCTCACACGGCCGTATACCTCGTCACATATCTACTATGAGATTTCGATCTGAACAAGCTACCCTTACAAATTGCAACAAACTTTTCTTACTGTTATCACTTATTTTAAAAGCCTATTGTTACTCTCGCCTTCACTGCCTTCACTACCTTCACTGTCCATTACTGATACATCGAATACTCAAAGACAATCCTAATATACAACACCAACTAAATTTCAATCTATCCCATCCCATCCCTTCAGAACCCCATATATTGCATCACATAGCAACATCTACTCCGAGACTACACACCCTCACCTCAAATTAGATTGAGCGAATCGGGTTTCCTTTCCCTTTCCTTCGCTTCCCTTCCCATATCCATCTATGTATCCTTAAACATCAAAAATTGAAGCGCAAAACAAAACCCAACCAATTATGCCTGTGGCATCTGCCAATGGATAGATAGTCATTGAGTGAGATTCTTCTGTCAGGAATTTGTCAATACCTTGCTGTGGAGACATAATTAGTTTCTTTTATACATGTACACGAGTACCACGAATCCTTTAAATATTCACTTGCCCGGTAGGAATCATGACCTGCCCTCTCCCCTCCCCCCCTCTCTCCCATTTTATCATGTATGAGAGTACTATATAAGAAGACTTCAAAAGGGATGGATGGTGAAGACAGTATTCAGAGCAAGATAATGAGTAATTGAAGAGCTATGTATATGATTCAACACAACAAACCTCTCATGCACAAACCAGCCCAAACTACTCGAGTAGAGTCTAGTAAGTATTCCTCTCGCCATTTCATTGTATTGTTTCTTCCAACCTTAGAATTACCACCATCGCCATCAAGTTTTCACCATCACATCACCATCACCATCACCACTACCACCACCACCAACGAAACTCAAGTAATAAGTCAACTCTCCGCTCCTTCCATTCATACTATTCATTTCTCCCACCGTATCTCTTCAAGTTTTAACCAACTTTCCTATCGCGAATCGCGACCCAAAAATCAAACTAAACGTACAACTCTTCCATACCCACTCTTCCCATTAGGGTCCCCCTTCCTCCTTTCCCCGTTCCCCGTTTCGTTCCAGCCTCACTGTCCCACAATCCCACGAAACATACAGTACCCATCAACTCCAACAACCAAGAAATATTAAACATACACCACATGCACGCGCTCCAAGAAAGCACAAAGCACAAAGCACCGATGTTATAACTTATAAGAAGATTGATTGCACCACCCACATCCACATCCACAGTGCAGCTCAAACATTATTTTCTTCTCCTCTTCTCTCCTCTTCTCTCTATATCTCACACTCCTCACTCCACACCCCATCAATATCAGTATCAGTATCAGTATCCCTCATATCAGTATCAATATCAGCATCAGCATCCTTGAGATTCCAACCCCCCTTCTCCCCCTTCCCCGCACTATATTCCAAAAAAAAATGCAAAAATCCATCTATCCTATTTACCACCACACCACTCACTCACTCATCAAAACCCCATTATCACCATTCACCGTTCACCACCTATACCCATAATCGTTATTTCGTACTATTCCCATCTCCAATGCCATGCCATGCTCACTATTGTCTTATCTTATCCAAGCTAAGCTATCATCAAACCACCCACTATCTCACAATTGCTGAAACTATCCAAGCCATTGATTAACGTCTACCTTAGACTTTAGTTTAAGCTACTATGATAATATGAATCATATGATACACGCCAACTTCCACGCAAGCCAGCGGACTTAGCTTATTATCATTCATCATCACCCACTTGAGCAACTCTCACTTACTGATCATTGCAACCTTTGTTATAACTCTACTCTACTCTACTCACCTATCACACCCTTAAAGTTCAACCTGCACTAGGCACATGCTATAAAGTAAATTTCCTTAATTGTTCTCCTACTTGTGCTTTTCTAATTCAATACTCTCCGTCATAGTCATACCCCAATTCTCTTCTCCAGCTAACTACCCCCTTCTCTGATGTCAGCTAATATCTGATCAACACTCGCTACTCAGGAGACCAAGAGGTCAGTAAGACAAAGATGTGTTTCCAACATTCCCCACCGACACACTTCCCCCTCCTATTTCACCACGATTTCTAAAACCCTCTCTTTCCTGGTTTTTGTAAATCTCCCCAAGCTGCCATAACTTGTTTCTTGAGCTCTTTGTACGAAACAATAAAACTATTCTCTCCATCCCTACTAGTCAACTGAATCTTTTCTTCCGTTCCGGCATCCAATTTATTCAAACACTTCAGCATCCACGCCATATCGGTAACTGGTCTCCCTTCCGCATCAACGGGATGAAATACATAATCTCTGAATAACTTCAGTATATATCGTTCTCCATGTTCACTCCAGTTTGTATCATTATCATATTCAGGCCGCTCGTTGATATTGCCCAATTTGGCCATCAATCGGACGAGACGAGCATTTTCGAGCTCGCGACAGATATCAGAGGTCAGTCCGTCATTGGCTTGTAAGGATGAATCGAGGGCACTGGCCATGCGGTCGGAGATGCCTCGCATAAAGGTTTGTAAGTCTTTAGTTTCGGTGGGAGAAGGTGGCGTGAGAAGCCATCTGATTGTGTCAATGAGCTCCACGGAGTAGATGCGGCTGATACTGAGGCCATCGACATTAGTTTGCATGACCTGAGGGTTTGATTGGGGTGTGATTGATGCGTTAACTGTGGCTAGAGACAACATGAGCGTGCCGAACAAGTGTAGGTCTTCATCTTGAAGTTCTTTTATTGGGCGTTGTTGTTCATAATGAATGATATCGAACACAGAACATGCATTTAGACGAATTCGATTTTTGTCGGTAAGAATAACTTTGCTCAGATGCATGCATCGTACAGCATATTTAGCATCATGCACAGCCTTAATGGCTATGGTAATTTGTGCAATATATGCCCATAGAGTTTCTTCAGATATTCGGGAATTAGGTCGATTTCCATATCGGTTTATGTTTGTGGTAGGAAAATGGACTTCTAAAAGAGTCTTCGAAAGTGGGTGATAATTTGTGACAATGATTAAGGAGCTACCATCTTTAAATTCTCGTGTGGTAAAAGCATCAATGAATGATACCACGCCCGCGCTGTTGACATCTGTTTGCCATTTTTTAACAGCTTGAATTGCCTTTTCATTGGTGAGGTGATATCCTATCATCAATCAGTATTGGTCCACTTGTATTTAAAGATGTTTATCTCACCCTCCAGTCTTCGTAAGCAGTAATGTTTCCCATTTCTTGTTGCGGTTGCCTTGTATACCCAACTTGGACATCCAAAAACGGTAGTACTCCTATTTTGTGTCGTATCCAGAGCGACTAAAGAATGGTATGATACCGGCACACCAAGAGTCGGAAGGGTAGCGTCTTATTGAGTTAGCATTAAAGTCACCATCGCAATTGCTAGACTTACTTGGCATTACTTGAAGAGAAGCTTCAGATTTTCTTTGGAGTTCCTCGCGGAGCCTGTCGGATAGAAAAAGATCGTGGATAGACCTTTGGTAGTTTGCCAAATCTTCCTTATGTGGACCGATGGGGGCATAGAAGTGATAGTTCAACGGCTGGACGTTATAGCTTGGCTGTCCTTGGTAGAATGCTGCTCCGCTTGTTGCCAAATTGCCAACATCCTCTGAATAGTGGTTCTGAAATGAGGTGGGAATTGCTTGAGAGACGTTTGCCATCGAGAAATGATCATAAGGATTTTCCGGTGTGGCACCATTAGTGGGGATCTTGTCTTGGATTAGTATGTAGTTCAGTCAAATGTCTAATAGGTGCCACATGACACTCTTGAATGCACAAACTAGGTTCAACATTAAGATAGTGTTCGAGGATAAGTACGCTTACATTCTGAGAGAGATCATAGTTCTGGTTGTGTGGAGTAAAGTCTCTGGTTTGTGATGGATTAAATTGAGCTATTTCTGGGTCGAGCTGAGCAGTTGGTGTAGCAGTCCCGCTCGTAAGACCTCGAGGTGTGAATGGAGCCGCACTCGCAGCTTGAGAAGTGATAGACCCTCCTTTATTGGGTGCGGGTATAGCTGCTGGTGTGAAGGCAGGCGAATCGACATTCAGCGTTTTCTTGGGCCTATCATTGTCAGGGTCAGTTTTGAACAATGAAGACCTTGTGGTTGGTCTCTCTTTCGATTTCGAATATATAATAGGTTGCTGATTCGGGGTATCAATGTCGTCTTTTTCAAGTCTGCCCATACTAGCAAACGACGGGGCTTCCGTACTTGACTGATCGGACCCTTGCCGCTTGTTTGAAGCAGCATTCTTGGACCATGATTCAATTACACCAGGTGAAGCATAGTAAGGAGGTGAAACGGTGGAAAAAGGTGAGAGATTGAGAGGAGCTGGGACATTGAGCCCAAGTGAAACCTTGGAATTGGCTGAGACACCGACAGGAGCCGGGGCATTAGAACGAGCCGAATCGATGGAAAGAGTCGGAATCGTTGCATTAAGAGGTCTTGGTATGCTAGACCCCCTTTCTACCAAATATGACTCGCGAAAGTTTCTCGGCAAACTTGACTGATTCTTTGCATCTGCCTGACTATTCTCCTTCCCAATGCTAACAGATTCACGAATGTCAACATCAACATCTGCACCATTTGACACGAGGGAAGGCTCCGGTGCAACAGCAGACTGTATAGATTCCTCAAAAGGTATTGGAGGTTGTGTTTGACTGATGTTTCGTAACTGCTTTTTCCATCGTCCTGTTCGTGGTGTGGTGTTTGGCTCGAACGAATCGGGTGATTGTTGGATTTCATCAGATACCGAGACTTTTGTTCCATTCTCGAGAATCGATAGTGATTCATTGGAAACCGAGCCTCGTCCAGATCCTCGATGGTTTTTGCGAGTTTTCTTCCGGCGACTGGGTAACGCCAATTGATCTTGGAAATTTGGAGGTTCCTTCTGGTCTTCTTCCTGCTGTAAAAACTTTCTATCTTCAGCTTCGGCTTTGTCTTTGTCTTCTTCAGACCTGAATATTCGACCCACGATTCGACCAGCCATATGGCCAATGCTGTTCTTCATATTTTCCATCCCGTCAAAATTTCATTGTTGTGAATTTTACCAACAGAACGTTGTACAATGAAGACGAAATAAGCACGTAGTTGGTATTGTGAGGACCGAAATACCAACAAGACCATAGTGATAACAGGATAGGCAGTAGCGCATCCGTAAAAATCCAAGTATAGCAGGAGCCATGCACGAGAGAACGTGATCAGAAAGAGTTGTAGTGGGTGTACCCTCAATGCCCAAATGTCAAGGTTGTTTTGAAAATAAGAAACAAGAGGTTGATCAGTTCCGATATTGAATAACAATCTCGAATTTGGCGCACTGTTCGAAATGACGAAGGGGGACCACAAGAGACGATATAGCAAATACAACAATTCCGAAGCGCATTTTCTTTCCTCGACAAAAACCGCTCCAAGCACATCACCAAGCAGCACATTGTAAATCATAAGGGTATGATTTCATCAGTCTGCCATGTCAAAGCAGCCCTACATGAGGGGTCGAAATCGTTGGGAGAGTGCCACTTTCTTCGAAGTCCTATCCCGATCCAGTCCCAATAGTACCCTATGTTTCGATTCCTAGAAGCGAATGGCAAATTCCCGAATCAAGGTTCGATTGATGTTCCATATATTTGGCGAAATCGAAGAGAGCCATGTCTTGGATATCAATGAAGAAATGAAAATCGACTCACTGATCAATGACTCCTCCAAGCCCTTTGTTAGGATCATGGTTAAAAGCGCAGCCTTGATCCTCATAGCGGCAATGTCCATATATCAGGACATTTCGACATAGTGTGTCCTTTGCGTTCTCTAGTACAACCTCGTCAATATCTATTTTCTTTTCCTAAGCATATCCACCCAAGAATGCGCCCAACACATACCACGTCCTTTCGGCCTTGGAGAACTCGTCGGTCTGCGAAGTTCTGGTTGGTTGAATCTTGTAGCCGCCATTGTATTATATTCTATTCTAATAATGTCTTTTGCTTCGGAAATAATATAACTAATGGCCGAACCCCAATGACACTTTAGGAACCCTAGTGGTAGGAGATGATGTTAGCTGAGTCCAATTCAATTGCTGCGACAAGGTTTCTCATAATCTAGTATCCTCGCAAGAAGGTTGACTCGAGTTCCGCGTAAAGGGATTGAAATGAAGGGGGGGGGGGGGGTCATGAATGTGCTTTGTTGCTCACTTGAATCTGGCGGACATTTCCTAGAATCCAATAACACGGAAGATGATTGATTCTCAATACAATGAATTATATAAGGAAATATAGCCAATGAAAAAGCTGGTAAAATTAATGTGATGCCCAGCACATTCAACTCAACGAGGGTTTAGATAATAGTTGTGATGAGGCTGAAGATACTAAACAATACAGTAAGTAGTTAGAATGACGCGGGGTGGAGGTTCTTTGGTTCGTTCTTTGAGGTGGAAAGTTATGCGATCCGATAAAGAAGTACTCGCTTGTACTATGTAACAAATCATGGAGAACAAGTGGATCAGTAATGTTCAGCCTTAGTGGCATCAACCAGGTATATCGGTATAATGGTTTATCCGAAGCCGATGATGTGGCTTGAATATTGAAACAATCATCATTGATTCTAGAAGCTCAAGACATTATCTACCGGTACTATGATATCACAGTTCCACCTTGAGTTATAAAACTACCTAGGTATTCACTCATATCTAACCACCCCCAGCCTTCATTCCTACTATGAAAATATAGGTCAAGGAAGTACCTGTCTTTCGGACAATACAACAAACAAACAAACAATGGCTACTACTCCAGATGCCGATATAAGCCAGCTGTCCGAATCGCAGCAGGCAGCTTTACAACAATTGCTTGCGGTAACCGGTCAAGAAGTCGATCAAGCTGTACCTTTACTGCAGAGATCACAATGGAGTGTTGAGGTGAGAATTTGAGCCATGTCTTCCAATCTGCTAGTACTCGTACTAATTCTTAATAGATAGCAATCGCAAAATTCTTTGACGGCGAAGATGATTCCTTGACGACAGCAGGCCTAGCAGCTCAGAATGTCCCACCTCCGCGAGCTTCAAGACAAGAAAATCTTCAATATAGCCTCCTCAACGAATCATCGAATCGATCAAGAGCGCAAAATGTGGACTCGGCTCCAAGAATCGTTCCTCAACCAGAAGATCAAGTAATTCGACGACCAAACCTTATATTCGCTTTACTATTTACACCATTCAGTGTGCTCTACAAGATCTTCTCTCTAGGATATAGAGCCTTCGCGTTCCTATTCCCTTTCTTACCAAGGCTCGCACCTACAGGCTCATCGAATACAATGGGACGGAGGTCACTTAAACCGAGAGATGCTGCAACACGTACAAAGCGCGAATTTGAGGAAGAGTATGGATCTAACAATCTACCATTCTTCGATGGGGGTTATGCTCAAGCTTTGGATCTTGCGAAGAAAGACCTCAAATTCCTCATTGTTCATTTGATGTCGCTAGAACATGACGATACATCTGATTTCGTCCATCAAACCTTACTATCGGAGGAAGTCACCACATTTCTTGGTGATTCAACCAACAACTTAATATTCTGGGTAGGAGATGTTTGCGATTCAGAAGCATATCAAGTCTCCTCAGCTTTGCGATGTACCAAATTTCCATTTACAGCTCTAATTACCCACACACCCGATCAAGGAGCCGCATCAATGTCAGTTATTGCTAGAATATCTGGACAGGAGGCACCTCGGGCATTCGTTGCAAAATTACAAAGCGCAATAGGACAACATTCCGAAAAATTAGCCGCCGTTCGTGCACAACGTTCCGCGCAAAACTTCGAGCGCACATTAAGAGAAGAGCAAGATTCTGCCTATGAGCAATCTTTGGCACAGGATAGAGAACGTGCTAGACAGAGAAAGGAAGCAGAATCTGCGGCGGCAGCAGAGGAGAAGAGAAAGAAGGATGATGCAGAAGCCGCTGTCAAACTGGCCGAAAATCGAAAACATTGGAAACAATGGCGAGTGCAAACCATCAAAACGGAACCCGAGCCCGGAACAAATGTAGTCCGAGTAGCATTAAGGATGCCAGAAGGTGCAAGGATTACCCGTCGCTTTGAGGCCGATTCCGAGATTGAAGAACTCTACGCTTTTGTAGAATGTCACGACTTACTAGCAGACGGCAAAGAATACAGTAGGCAAAAGCCGGAAGGATATGAACATAAATATAATTTCAGACTCGTTCAAAGTATACCGAGAGCCGTATATGAAGTTGGAGAAGGAGGAACAATTCTGGAAAGGGTTGGCAAGAGTGCAAACTTAATTGTGGAATCTGTTGATGACGAAGATGATGAATGAGAATAACAAATGAGGTGTCTGTCTGTCTTAGCTCATAATGCTATACATATCATTTAATAGGCGTTTGGATCGGTTCTGGTTTGGTTTGGTTTGGTTTTGGTTTGGAGTTTTATATCTATAGTTGTATTTGTATTTGTATCTGTATCTGTATCTGTATAAACGCATCACTGCGAGCGAGGTAATTATAGAATTTACATACAAAAAATAAACACATCTTTCATCTTCCATCTTTCATTCTTTCTCTTTCAAATAATCATCATCATCATCATCAATCCTTCAAGTTGTAATAGCTGACTACCTCTACCTCTACCTCTACTTCAAGTTTTTCAATAAACAATAACAAATACAAATACAATAGACAAAATACCCAAAAAAAATACCAGTTTAATATAATAAATAACCTATCAACCTATCAGATCTCATTCGTGAATTACTCTACTTTACTCTGGTCTAGTCTAGTCTATCTATCTATCTATCTATTCTATACCCATCCCCCTGAAAGAATCTATCTCATCAATTACTCTTGAGTACTCAAGTACTCTCCTACACTGAGTACTCTAGTCTAGGTGCTTACTAGTAAAGTATGAGATATACCGGTATAATATATACATACTCGTACAACATACACAAAGTTGGCTGGCTAATTATCTCAACTAGTACTATACAGCCTGGTTATAGAAAGTATTTGGTTCGTTCATAGAGTAGAGTTTAATTTGGTTTGATGTTGATATATTGATATATTGAACATCTTCAGAACAATAAACTCGAATTTATAATTTATTTAGGATTAATATCAATCACAGATTACTCTGGAATTATATACTCATAGCCAATCATCTTAGGAATTTCCTACATCATATCAAATCATATCAAATCATTCACATTAAATCACATCAATCCATCTACAGCACAAAACACAAAAACGCAAAAGAATAGAAGAGAAAATCATTCAATTTTTCATTTCACTTCACTTCACTTCCTCCCTTCACTAACTAACTACTACTACTATCCCCCATTTTCATCATAAATCATAAACCCCCAATCCCCAATCTCATTTCAGATCTCGATACATACATAATCTGCATCGCTAGAAAGAAGAGAGGGTATAATGTGTGTATGCAATGCAAATAACAATGCAACAGCGCAAAACCTGCAAGCCAAAGCAAAAGCAAGTACAACTGCAAATGCTTAAATGAGAAGGATGACTTGTATACAAAGTTTGGGTACCCATTTGACATTTAGAAGACTATCCCCCCTATGCATCATCATTATTAGCTCCTCAATATTGTTGTCATATGTCCAGCTTCGTAGACGTCAATCATAACTGTCCACTCAGTCCTCCACTCAATCCTCCATTAAAAGTGTGACATTTAAGCCGCAGATTCAGCCGTGGATTCAGCTGAAGCCTGGGCTTCAGCCTCAAGTGCTGCCGCTGCTGCTGCTGCCTTCTTTGCCTTCCTCTTCCTGCCATTAGGCTTTGATGGGGAAGCTCCCGAGGTCGAGGAAGTTGGGGATGTTGGAGATCTTGGGGAAGTTGGTGTTGTTGGCGATGATAATGACTTCAACTCAATAACCTTAACATCTTGCTTAATCTGACTGAGTCCCTTCTCATTCAAAAAGACACCCTCTTGAGTAATCAACTCAACCTTAGTCAAAACATCCTTGTTATCGAATTTCTCAGTTGTGGTCTTAATCTCGGTCAATAAACCATCTTGAGCAGAGATGCTTGTAATGATTTCCTTGACGGAAGTTTCAAGACCAGAGATATCGGTTTCCTTGAAAGATGGAGCCGGGGCGGATTTAATCTCGTCAACAGTAGTTTGAACGGAGGCGATGGAAGATTCGATGTTAGAGAGATCAACCTTTTCTGGTGCAGGTGAAGCCTTAACTTCTTCAATAGCGGCCTTGATATCAGAAATAGATGACTCAATTGAGCTGAGATCAATCTTCTCTGGTGCTGGGGTAGCCTTGATTTCATCAATAGAGACCTTTACGGCTGCGATAGATGATTCAATGTTGGAAAGATCAACAGCTTCGTGAGATGCAGCTGGGGTAGCCTTGATCTCATCGACAATAGTCTTGATGGAAGCAATTGACGATTCAATGTTTGAAAGGTCGACGGCTTCGTGAGATGCAGCTGGGGTAGCCTTGATCTCATCGACAATAGTCTTGATGGAAGCAATTGACGATTCAATGTTTGAAAGGTCGACGGCTTCGTGGGTTGCGGCTGGGGTAGCCTTGATCTCATCGACGGTAGTCTTGATTAAAGCAATTGACGATTCAATGTTGGAAAGATCAACAGCTTCGTGAGATGCAGCTGGGGTAGCCTTGATCTCATCGACAATAGTCTTGATGGAAACAATTGACGATTCAATGTTTGAAAGGTCGACGACTTCGTGGGTTGCGGCTGGGGTGGCCTTAATTTCATCAACGGTAGCCTTAACAGCTGCGATGGCAGATTCGATGTTAGAAAGATCAACATCCTTGTGCTCAGGAGCTGAAGTAGCTTTGATCTCATCAACGGTGCTCTTGACTGAAGCAATCGATGCCTCAATTGCACTCAAATCAACCTTCTCGAAAGATGGTGCCTCCTTAGCTTTGATCTCATCAACGGTGCTCTTGATTGAAGTAATCGATTCCTCAATTGCACTCAAGTCAACCTTCTCAGAAGCTGGTGCCTCCTTAGCATTAATCTCATCAACGGTGCTCTTGACCGAAGCAATCGATGCCTCAACTGCACTTAAATCAACCTTCTCGAAAGCCGGTGTCTCCTTAGCCTTGATTTCCTCAATAGTTGCCTTAATAGACTCGATGGAAGATTCAACCTTGCTCAAGTCAACAGATTCTTGAACTGGTGTTTCCTTAGCCTTGATCTCGTCAACAGTGTCCTTGATCGAAGCAATAGATGCCTCAATTGCACTCAAATCAACTTGTTCAGAAATTGGTGCCTCTTTGGCCTTGATTTCCTCAACAGTTGTCTTGATAGACTCAATAGAAGACTCAATCTCGCTCAAGTCAGCCTTCTCAGAAACTGGTGCCTCCTTGGCCTTGATTTCCTCAACAATTGTCTTAATCTCGTTGACAGAACTCTCAATGGTGGAGAGGTCAGTCTTTTCTGGGGTTGGAATTGACTTGATCTCGTTGAGGGTACCGGTGTGGGATTCGAGGGCTGCCTTGATTTCAGCAACGGAGGATTCGAGAGCGGAAAGGTCAATTGGTGCAGGGGCTGAAGCCTTGATCTCCTCAAGTGTAGTCTTGTGGGAATCGAGAGTAGAGACGATAGGAGAGAAATCAACTTCTTTAGTAGCGGCACCAGTAGAAGTCTTGATGTCCTCGAGAGTGGCAATGATTTCCTTCACGGATGATTCCAATCCAGAGATGTCAATTGGTTCAGCAGTAGCAGCTGGCGTGGAGGTAGATTCCTTGATAGCGGCAACGTTAGAAGCAACTTCCTTGAATTGTGCATCAATTGAAGAAAGGTCGACAGTTTCGTGAGCAGGAGCAGGAGTAGACTTGATCTCGTTGACAGTAGCAGAGATTTCCTTGACGGATGCCTCTAATCCGGAGAGATCGATTTTCTCGACGGCGGCAGATGGAGTAGAAACAGTTTCCTTGACTTCGGCTAATGTAGAGAGGACCTCCTTGACGGATTCCTCTAATCCGGAGAGATCGGTTCTCTCGACGGCGGCAGATGGAGTAGAAACAGTGTCCTTGACTTCGACTAATATAGAGAGACCCTCCTTGACGGAAGATTCAAGACCCGAAATGTCGACAGTGGAAGGTGCGGGTGCAGACTTGATCTCTTCGATTGAAGCAGCAATATCCTTGATCGAAGCTTCAAGACCAGAAACATCAGTTGGGATAGAAGCAGGAGTGGATTTGATCTCGCCAAGAGTTGAGGCATGACCTTCAGCAGCAGACTTAATCTCAGTCAAAGCTGCAGCGTGGGAAGCATGAGACTCGTTTGAAGTGTTGACAGCGGAGAGGATATCCTTGGAAGTGGAGCTGGAGTCCAATTCCTTGATAGCAGAAACATCACTCTTGATGGTAGCAAGCTCGGATGTGATTGTGTTGAATGCCTCCTCATGTGTAGTACTCTTAAGAGCTGCAATCTCGGTAGCAATACCATCCAGCTTTGTAGTATGCGATTCCAAGACTGAGGTATCTTGGGAAGAAGATTTCTCACTCAACCCCTCCAATGAAGATGTAATCTTAGCAATGGCCGCCTCAATGGCAGCTAATTTGGTTGCAGTCTCCACCTTTGTATCTTCGATTCGTTGAGTAAGGTCGGCAGCGGTAGCAGTGAGTTTCGAATCGACAGCATCGACATTGAGGGAAACATTTTGAATGGCAGTAGGGATAGAGCTGATGGATGATTCGAAGGTTGGTTTAATGTGCGAGACCAAAGAAGCAGCAATAGCGGTGGTAAATGCCTCAGTATTCAAAGCCTTCTTGACAGCTTCTTCGATAGCTTGCTCAACAATTTCCTTATCCCGAGCAGCTCGTTCAGCAGAAGCTTGCGAAGTCTCTCCGTCGGAAGTAGTGGTAGTTGTGCGAGAGAGAGCAGCTTCAAGAGCCTTGGGGGAAGTGGTACGACCTAACAAACGTCCGAACATGGTTGGATTGAAAATTGCGTATGGGAGGTGAGTAATGTATCGAAAAAGAGACATCCGGGAGAACCTGGACGTTTACTTTCTCTTCTACTCACTTTCCTTTCTTGTGAGATGGCAACACAAGAAAAAAGAGGAGATGGAGGGACTTGCAGACGGAAAAAAAATCAGAAGACTGTGATCAGACTACCAGTGTGATATGGTAAGCTCTACCTATTCCAATTGTGGGAGATAGGACAAATGATGAGCAAGGAAAACGACCAGGTTGAATTGAGGTGGGTTGGTATGGTTGGATAGGAAGATGTGTAAGATGTGAAAGATGTGGAAGATGTGGGAAAGATGGGAGGACAAATAAACAGAATTGAGGTTAAAGTGAAAATTTGTTGTTGAACCATGAAATAAATTATTATCCACTTTATTCAATTTTACCCAATAAATTTACAGTACAGTGAATACTTTGATTGTGATTTTGAGAGAGATTCAATTTTAGAGAAGTGAATACCAGTAGGTAAATTCAATATGGTTGGATGATAGGTAATTATTTAGATAATTTTATACAATTTATAACAACTTCTTTTATTTATTTATTTTTGAGTCAAAATGAGGTTATCGATGAGTTTGGTGAGGGGTTGGGCGAGTTAACTTTTAACTTTCTTAGTCATACGCGGGCCGCTCAATTCCACTAGTTCAGTCAGGGTCTATAAACCTTGCAAGTCATCAAGCTAACCTATTATAGGTATACCCTTGTTATTCTCAAGAGGGTTTGTTGTCAAGTATATTTGACCGCTTTACAATTTATATAGGCAGAATAATATATCATTTAGAGAAGAAGCTCTCCCCTCACGAATATGTATGCGGCTCCGAATAATGTTGTCGATGTTTGAATGTGAGTGATTGTGATTACTATAACTTTACCATTAAATACTATATAATGGTAAAGCAATTTCATTACCGTTATTGTACTCCTTTGTATTATCAATAGATCCAGATAACTAATAACTCGGGGTCATCAATATAATTAATTATGGATTCTCCAATAAAAACTGTGCCCGCATTATTGTTAATGGATTAGAGAATGAATTGAGAGATAGAATAGGTTGTTGACGTGCTGGCAAAAAAAAAAAGTGTACCGGCATATGTGTTCTTGTTGTATCGTGGAACCCTTGGAGACTTGATGACTTTCTATGAGTTTTGAAGTTCGAATAGGAATTATGTATTAGAATCGGTAGCCTTATTCTTTCGATAGTATAAAGGGTATGATATATGATACAGCTTGATTTAATATGAAATTCGGGTTTGGCAGATATCTCGAATTCGGTATGTCTATTAATTCCGAGTTCTTCCGCCACAAGCGAATTTGATCGAAAGAGGTTGGGTATATGTGATCATGTGATGTGACAGCGACGGGAAAGTGAAGATCTTCTCTGAGTCTCTGCTCAGTCTGGTCGGATGTTGTAGGTCACTATGCCTTGGCGTGACTATCATTTAATGAATACCGGTAACTCGTACTCGTCACTGCTATTTCATCTCTCTGTCAGTTGCATTCATCAATTGCTTTTGATCACGCCAGATAATCAATTAATATTCCCTCTTCTATCTATATCACGGAAGTGATGGCGAATAGTGTAATCGACTTTCTCGCACAACAACAACAACAACAACAACAAACACACTGCATAATAACTTCCTCAGGTAACGTAACGTAACGTAACGAATAGATCCTATCACTCTCAACATCCGGCGCAACACCACCCATTAAATGATATTATATGATGTGTACTTGAACGACTCTATCATCAATTTGTCACAGTATTGTTCCAGAGACATCAAGTGACTCATTTTATATCCTCTACATGTATTCGAGCTTTCCGCTTTCCGCTTTCCGCTTTCGAGGTCGAGGTCGAGGTGGAGGTCGCAATCGCAGGCTTGGTGACTTGAATATACTACCCGGCAAGTAGTGTAGCAGGCAAGTGTAGTAGTATTGTCCTAGAGGGTTCGAAGAGATGAGGGGCCCACGAGTATTTGACCATCAAGATCCTCACCAATTCCTCTCAAGTTTTCCGAATCTGCCAATAACCTCTCTGTCCCCCTTTCATTCGCAGATTTGGATTCAAGGAATGGTTTTTAGAGTTGACGAGTCACTGTCTGGATTTTACCTATATACCGGTAGGTAGGTATCCGTTAGAAACTGAATCATAACCTATCTATTACTGTCTGATGTCTGTCGACTGCAAAATTGCGGGGACTATATCTGAAAGAGTAGAAATTTCTACCTGTGTTAATCTTGGAGTTTGTGTATCGATTGCGATGCAATAGTGTGATGTTGAGGGGAGTTATCTTCCATCATACTCGAGTACAGTACCTACTCATGAAGGGTACGTATCAAATTACGGCGACCGAGAATTGCACAATGTGCATTCTGATGGATGAATGGATGAACGTTTTCACATGGCTCCAATAATTTCTCACCAAAATGTACATCCAAACATTCAATTTCAAGCCTTAACCAGGTGTTACCCTTCAATATCCGAATTCCTTAGGTTCTCTTTCAAATTATCAAAACCAGACTTGTTCTCACACCTAGCATGACATGATTCAAGCAAGCGCTTGAGATTCACATCTTAATCCTTTCTCATTATCTTCCTCCTCATCTTCATCTTCATATCTTCTTTATCCTCCTAAATATCTATTTATCACATCTTAATCCTTCCTCATTATTTTCTTCCTTATCTTTATCTTTATATCTTCCTTATCCTCTTGTTGGATATCTATTTATCATCATCTTATCCATTAATTGAGATTGACGTACTTTACTTTCCCTTCTTTCCTAAGCAAATAAAAAAATAATGCAAGAAGTCTGCATTTTAAACTCTATACCAAGAACACCAATTTCGATGCCTGCTTTACCAAAGACGATTCTTGAGCTGTAGTCATAGCATAGCAGAAAAAGACGCAGTAGTACGATTATATACTTGTATCTGATGTTCCTGCTGATTTACCGAAAAGTTTCTGAGAATTGAATATCTTTGCCATTCAACAACCTTTGGGGCCACAACTTGTTCGGCTGTAATGGCCTTGTAGTTTGGCGTTTCACTTCATTATTATTTATGATGCTCTGAATTTTAATAACATCATAGTTATTTCCTTATCTTTGATACAATAGCAGTGTGTAACGCTATCACGAGATTTAAACCCGCTTGAGATGGTGAAGTTTCTGCTTGAGCAAATCCCTTATAATTGGAATATGTGTTACGGACTATTAGTTGCATCATGCAGAGCAGTACCTTCAAAGCGACATTCCCACCGTTCAAATTTCTGAAGGATCTTCTTTTACACCACTTTGAACAACGTTTCGTGAATCAACCAAGGCTGCATGCATAGTATCTTTAAGAAGCAGATGAAGTTCCAGACGGCTTCTCCAACCATCTCTATCTAACTCTATTGCCGAACCTCCAGACGGCTTCTCCAACCATCTCCATCTAACTCTAATGCCAAACCCGCCAGCACGACTCTAGCAAAAAGCACGTTATGCAATTGAGAGCAAATCTTGATACGCTTCTTTAGATCTCATACCGATTTTACAAATCTATCTTTGGGATATTTTCAGTGGGTGGATAATATTGAAATTGAAGACACAAATGTATCATTTCAGTTTGTGGAGTTTTAAGTCACGACACTGCTGGCAAATGACAATGGGACTTCTTATGATTCAGCTTGCACGTGCACCCAATAATTTGTGGTTGAGGTTTGGAATGGGATATAGAAAGGGATAGGATGGGATAGGATAGGATGGATAGAATCCATGGAATAGGATAAGATGATCAATGAGAAAAGAAAACAAGAGAAGATATAGTATATCTCCATAGTAATCTTGAAAATTCTAGTTCTTTCGTCTATAATAGTATAATAGGTGTATTATATAGAAAACAATAATGGGCTAAACACTCGAGTACTAGCAATCAGGTTTGAAATTTTTGAATCAAAGAGGAGGATTTAAAGAAGAAAGGAAGGGTAGGGTATATGGAGTGAAATTAATTAGAGTACTTATTATTATATTTTTATTATGTTATATCATTTATATTATATTATATCAAAGTTGGGTTTCTATAGTATGGTTATACAGTCACTCGAATCGAATCGAGTTCGTGAGTTGAATTCGTGCCAGTGAGTTTTTCGGGGGGAGGGGTAGTTTTGAATCTTTGCTTTGGCTTTGCTTTAGGTTTGATATACGAGTATTGGAACCGGGACCATGACCCTGACCGTGACGGTACTTGAGTCAAGCTCAAGCTTATATTCTCTTCTCTCTCTTATGTATCTATCCTTTAATTAAAAAAAATTTAATTCGAAGGAATGGGAATAGGATTATAGGGATGGGATCGGTATGGTAGTAAAGGTATAGAGTAATTAGTTGGTTTAGTGCATGAGGGAATAATTGTCTAGCTGGATGTGATGTTGGATGTTGGGAGTTGGGAGTTGGCTTGTTTGTTGGCTTATCTGTTTGTTTGTTTGTTTGTTTATTGAAGATATAATATATATGTATATTGAGATGTATTGAGATATATTGAGATATATTGAGATATTGATTGATGCTAGTGGTTTTGTGTAGGGGAGGTTGGTTGGTTGTGGGATTTTAAGGTTGAGGTTGAGGGGAGCTTTTTTAAATGATAAATGTAATTTATGCGAGGGATCTTGATTTTGAAAGATTGAGGTGGATTTTATGGCTTGATGGCTTAAAGAGGTGTGTGTATTCCAAATTTCAAAATTAAAAAAAATGGGGTGGGTGAGTGGGTGGAATAACTTGGAATTGAAGAATAGTTTTGGGGAGGGAAGAGGGAAGAGAGAGAAGAGAGGAAGAGAGAGAAGAGAGGGAAGAGAGAGAAGAGAGGGGAGTGAGGGGTGAAAAAAGTACCGGACCTAGATAGACTCGGACTTGCAATTGAAAGGAGAGAAATATAGTGGATACAGGATCTCTTGTTATTATACGAGTACAACAATTGTATTACTGTACTCGAGTATGATAGTAACTTCGTCAAATATATATTGCCAAGCGCTGCCAATGAATGAACTCGTATTATAATAAGTTAGTGGAAATATCGATTTACTGGTATGTATCATCAGCTTAAGAGCAATAGATTACAGTTACTGTTGGGAATATAGAGGTTAGCTTAGCTTAGCTAACATTTGATATGTTTGCTCGCTAGCTAGCTAGCCAGCCAATCAATAACTCTATATAGATCGAAACAACAACATCTACTGTACTCAAGTATTTCTTCCTCACTTCAATTTGATGAAAACATTACCAATCAAATTAAATCAAATCAAATCAAATCAGATCAATCAATCCATGGTCACATCCCCGCCAAATAAATAAGACATCTCCGATATCGATATCAATGTTTTGTCGGATGTTTTTGTCCTGTTATATTATGTTATGTTATGTCATGTCTTGCTTTTTTGGGGGAGGGGGGTGGGAGGGGGGAGGATTTTGATTCATATCATATCATATGATATTATACTCGAGTAGATACTGTACTGAAAGTTTCATACTTGAGTATCATATATACTCGAGTATATATACAAAGTAAGATTAAGTCAGTTGGTTGCACCAAGTAATTGAAGTAATTGAAGTAATTGAAGTAAAGGAAAGGAAAGGAAAGGAAAGGAAAAGAGGCTTATGATTTAACTCCAGCTATCACCTAATCGAGATGAATCGAATTGAATCGAACCAAAAACAGAAATTTGGGATATAGTGTTACTTGAATGTAAAATTGAATGAAGTGTTACGAGGATGCGGTATATATTGGGGGGGATTTGCAGTGCAATTGGTGTAGGATAGGATGGGTTGGGATGGGATAGGTATGATGAGATGGGATGGAATGGTGGTACTGTTTATGGATATCGGAGGCTCGGTACTTGGTTTGTGAGACTTGTGCGCTACTGTTACGGACTATGTGGAGATATAGATTGGATGAATGGATGGATGGTTGGTTGGATGGTTGGTTGGATGGATGGATGGTGACAATGGGATGATTTGGATATGGTTGGTGGTATCACTATGTGGTTAATATCGATGTGATGGTCTATAAGTATAGAGTAGGGATGAGATATTTGGAATATTCTGTGCATATTGGAGAAATATGGTTTAATGATTGGATATGGGTTTATTTGGTATTTTAGTTTTAGGAGATCTTCAAAAAGATCTGGTAAGAAGAAGTGTGGAGTTTGGGGATGTATTGAGGTGGGTCGGTTGTACAAAGGGGGTTGGGTTGGGGAATTGAGGAAATATTTATTGATATTCTGGGAGAGAAGTCTTAGACATCTGATAGACATCGCTGCCATTCAAAGGTTGTTTTCTTATCACATTAATGATTTGTATCCTGCTTCATTCTTTTCTCTCTTTCTTCCCCTACTATTTCATTTCACTCGAAGTTCCGAGTCCATTGGCAGCTCACAATGAAATGATTGTTGCACCGAAGACTTCAATCTCAATCTCAGTCCCAATCGAAATTCCAGTCTCAAGTCTCAAGTCTCAAGTCTCAAGTCTCAGTCTCAGTCCTAGGTCTTGAACTCAGAATCAGTACTCAAGACAGTCAGTACATCTATTTTATCTTGTATTCACCTCAATATCTTCACCTCATACAATTTCTCTTCATTCCCCTCGATTTCCCTGACTTTCCCCAACCCATCTATAAATGACTTTCGCATCAATCTTCCTTATTTTCCTATATAGCTTTCCGGCTATCTGCACTGATACTGATAGCTTCAGTTTTATACCTACCAATTTAATTATTCATTCATTCTTTTTAATATCTTATTTGTTGAACTATAACAAATTTATCTTTACTAAAGGACAAAAACTATTTGATTTCTTTCGTATTGATTTATCCCGTCTCGTTTACACTTTTAATTCACTTAATTCAATTCCTTGGAAAGCGAAAGGAGATATATTCCCTAAAGTCCACAACAACCTCGCAAATTGGTTTCCTTCACCTACTATCAAGACTCTTTCAATTACCTCCCTATCTCCTCCCTCTTCGATCGCAGCACCCATCAAAACAAAAATGCCAACCTCTCACCAACGCCATCGTCGTTCCCCCTTTAAACGTACATCTTTCCGACGCACCTCGTCGATTTCCTCTTCAATAATCTCTATCACACCGAAAACTTCAGAATCATCCACAACACACCAATCATACATATCAAATCTATTAGCTACAGATACACCATCACATATGCCTCATCTAAACCCGAACCCAGACCCAAATCAGATCGCAACCCAACAACCCAATTTATCCCCAAGTAGTACATACTCAACCACCACACTCGGTAACCCCAACACCGAGTCTCAATTTCAGTCTCATATCTCTAGACCTGCCCTCTCAACATCTACAACATCCTCCTCAACCACCTCCTCCACGCCTTCATCTCCATCTTTCACAACTGGATATACATCACTCTTCTCCAAATCCAAATCAAAACTCTATCTATATCGAAGAGATACAAATGAACCGCATAAAAAGCGTGTAAGACCATTCTTGAAAAGATGTGTTCATCCTTTTAGTTTGAGGAGTAGCTTTCGGTTGATTAGTTGGATTGAAGATCCGGTGAATAGTGGAGGGTGAGTTTTAATTTCTTTGGGGGATTTAGTGCTTTGATTTCTGAGGTTCGGTGGTTGGGAGAACTTGTTTGAGGGGTAAGGGGATTATTGAGGTTTTGGCTTAGTTTTGTTTGATTTGAGATGAGTGGTGATTTTAGAGTTCTTCTGTGCTGGGATTGAGGAGAGTGTTTGGGGTTGCAAGCTAGTTGCTTGTAGTTGGATAGCTTTGAAAGATTCTCATCCGTCTATTTTCTCTTTCGCTTTACCTCTACCCCTTCACTCTTTGTCACCACCACCTCACATATTTTCTCTTTTTACTTTACTCCCTGCATCCAATCTTTCTCTTTCCTCTCGCACCTCACACCGCATTCTTTCTCCACCCCCCCTACTCTTCTTCTCCTCACCTCTCTTATTCATCTCCCTCTACACATCCCTATATTCATCCTTGTTCTCTCTAGAGTCTAAGCCTCTCAAACCCTCTCTAACAACTACCCTCACCCACAGATCCTACACTTATGGCGCAGGCTATGCATATGGCGGCGGAATAGGCGATGCAAGATTATGGGAAGAAGCTAGGAGAGGGGGATTTGAGGGGGGATTATACTGACAGGTATGAGAGGGACGAGGAAAATGGGAGTAGGGATTATGAGTTGGGGGTGGGATGATGAGGGGATTGAGGGGCGTTGAAAGAAAGGTAGAGGGATAATAAAAGTGGGCCATACGATGAGAGGAAGGGGATGAAGTGTAATAAGGTGTGAGGTGTAGCGTGTAATGAATCTGAGTAATCGAAGGAAATTTAGAAAAGGCATAATATAATTCTGAGTACCGGTATTAGGTCATAGCATAAGATAGATAGGATAACCAGATACCGCACTAGCAGACGAAGAGATACAGTAATGGATAGTCATAATCCATCAAATGAGCCTACAATTGAAAATACCACCATGTAGAGTTTTTTTTTAACGATTTGAAAAAAGCATTTACTTCCTCTTGGTATCTGATCTGATCTGATCTTTCAGTGTGTTTTGTTTTTTCTAAAGGGATTACAAACGAGTTTATATTGAATTTCGCTATTCGCTTCTATATACGAGTACTATGACTTCTTTAAAGAAGATAGATAGATAAATTCACTGCGCTGATACTCACTCAGTGTATCAGATGAATAATGAGTTGAATTACGCTATTTGTACTACCGTATACTACTATATCTACTAATTAATTACCCACAGTATCGTCTTAAGCCATAGTATTCAATGAATAATGAAAGCAATGTTCAAATATATAGTGAATGATAGATACGGGTACTAGTGCTTATACTTTAATAGATCCACAGGAAACGATATTCGAGAAATATATAAAATGAATTAGCCTCGATATTGTGTACCCGATTGAAGAGTAATTGAATAATTGACAGTTGAAACTTGACAGTGGAGAGAGAAGTAATATCAATTAAGCAAGAAATAAAGAACTAAAGGATAATAGATTCTACTCGCAAACATCAAAATGTGGTACTTACTAATAGCTAAGCTAAATACCCAAGTTGCACAAACACTTCCTGTAGGCCGTATGAGATATCGGTACTGGTACATAAACGCATTACAATATACTCGTAGCGCAGAGCAGACATTGATACAGATTCTACTCAGTATAGTAAATACTAAATCCCCGCGTATAAAGCTCAAATCTGCCTTCACCTTTATATACATAAAGTGAAGAGATAAGACGAGGAGTAATCGAAATCGATGAGGTCTGGAAATTATATGAGAGTTTCTGAGTAGTGATATTAAGGTAGTCACGTGTTTGGGTAGACAAATGAGTGGTGGATTTGGGAGAACGATGGGGTTTGGTGAGATATGATGATGAGGAACTTTGAGATTAGTTACTCGGACGATATGATATAGCTCTGAGCTGAGATATATAGAGCAGTTGTGAAGTGTATTAAGGGTTATGAACCCAATACCGGTGCCTAATGGGCATGGCATTGTAGTTGCAATACTGCGTTCCTCGTATACACTTTGAAAGGGTATAGACAAATAAGGAATCAGACCATCTAAGGGTGTGAGAAAATACTTTTGACTCATATTTACAGTGAAAGTGTGAGTATAAATGGGATACATCAACTTCTCTTTAACATTATTCCAAGTCCCTTGAGATATTCGAAAGCAATACCACCTGAAAGCACAAGCCTAATCCATCAGAAGACTCCTTGGTTATCTTTGGCATGTTGAGCTAGCTAGCTCAAGGATTGGACTTTAAAATGATTAGGTACCAATATTGATGGATGAGTTTTCATTAAAAATTGATTTGTGAGTGACTTTATTGTATACGGGGAGGGTGATGGGAAGATGTGACTGTACACTTGTTTTCGGTCGAGGTAAGTAGAATGTGATTCACAATTCATCTCTTCATTCGAGCTCAAAATTACAAGAGATTGGAGATTTCCAGAGTAAAGACATTCCTATGTTTTTATCCAAGATTTGTTGGCAATAACGTAATGGGTTGCGTCATTTAAAAGATTCATTCAAAATGGTTCCAAGTCACATCACAAAACGAGCCATGCAAATATTCTAAAACTTCTATCATTTTTAGACGCTAAGTTTGTATGTGACAAGAGAACAAAGTGGTCCACTGCCTAGAAAGGTATATATACATTGAAAAACAACTCTCATTTTCCAAATCGAATCAATCATGAGATATCAAATCTCGAGGAAAAGGTTTGAAACCCATTTATGCGTCACAAGTCTCATCATCATCATCAGATGATGCGGCTGCAGTAGCTGTAGCTGTAGCTGAAGCTGAAGCAACCGAAGTGACTAATGTGGTTGGTGATGCGGCGCTAGAAACAGCAACTGATGCAACCGATGATGCGGCAGCAGCAGAGGTTGAAACGGCGATTGCGGCGGAAGAGGAGGTAGCGACACTAGCGGCTGAAGTAGCCGAAGCACTTCCAGTTGCAGCACCAGTGGCGTTGTACATAGCTGGACCGGGGATGGTGTAGGTGAGGGCTTGATAGATGTTGACCAAGATACCTGGGTCGGTTGGGGTGTAAAGTTTCTCACCGAGAGTTCCGGAGGGTGCGAGGGTACCGCTACCAGTGATTTCCAAGTTGAGACATTGAGGGTAGTTTTGAGCACCATCTGCGGATCCAGCACTGTGAAGCGCAATGATTTCATGACGAGCGACATAGTTTCCAGCGGCGAGATCGGAAGGAATGGTGGATGTCCATGTGTTGTTGTTGGTGATCAGGTTATCGGAAGCCCATACACCAGGAACCGTAGCATCATCGATCAAACCACCCTCGTCGATCTTGAAGAATTCAAGAGTGGTTTTATCAACGGTGGAACAGTCTCCGTTGCAGTTGGCCAAGTAGGTGATGACTGGGCCGTGATGAGATGATGGCCAGGTGTTCCATTGGAAATCAATGGTGTCACCCGCTGCGACGGTAGCTGAAAGGGCAGCATTGGCACCATCCTTAGCACAGATGATATCACCAGTGGTGTATGCAGAAGGGGATGTGAATCCGAGATCGAGGTTGGTGTCAGACCATCCGATCGAATCGGGCTCGGGGGTTTGGTATCCGTAGCTGACGAGCCATCCAGTGTAGCTATTTTGAGATTAGCATGTCGATCATCATGCTTTTGTCCGAAAGTTTTAACTTACTAGGTTCCACCAGCGACAATACCGCTAACGTATCCGTGGGCAGCAACGGTGGCAAACATGCCGGCGAAAGCAGTGATCTTGGAGAAAGACATGTTGATTGATATTTTTGAGTTTGGAATGAACGAGTGAGTTGGTAATCGTATGTTAAAAAAATTCACAAGGAATTGAGATGTTAGACCAGCTGAATGAATGTAAAAATGCTTAAAGCAAAAAAGAGAGTGTGGTAGAGCGAAAAAAGAATGATATGGCTTGAATGGACAAAGGCTTGCTTCGATGTTGAGGAAAGAAACTTTTGACGAGAGGGACTCCTCAGAATATATAAAACTTTGATATATTTCTCCTTGATCCATTTCGCGCCATTGCAATTATCCTAGGCGCCTTACCACACCCTGCAAGTACTTCATCTGTAACTAGTAGCCTTGTCAAAAGCTTGACAATGATTGCCAAGAAGTCGGGAATATATTGACGTAGATACTCTTTTCGGACAATTTCATCTCCCTTCTCAAAGTGCTTCCAAAGGAATAGAACATTGTTTGCAAATGGGAAAGTTCGATTCAATTCGATTGGTGGGACGATTCGAATTTGAAGAAAATGGGATGGATTTACCCGCATCCCGAAACGTTTATAGCTCTTAGGTGTTTTGGATTAACAGATCTTTTACAAAGTAGGCGGGGCCGCAATCTCGTTAATCTAATGTTCCGATCTTTATGTGGTACTTCTTACCCCCTGACGTTTTGGATTTGGACTTTTCCCCTTCTCGTTTACCATCTCCAAGACCTCCTTCATCCATTGTTCATATGGTTAATCAATCTCTTGCTGTATTTCCGAGCACCCCATAGAATGCATCTAACTGAACTCGTTAGATACTTGGCATAGTTTCAAACAACACTCGCTATTTCCTCTGCTTGAGGGACCCGATTGAGCTCAATCTAGCAGAACGGTGCAACTATGCAGCCTTGCGATGGATGGCGTCTCGAGTGTTGAACTACTGGAGCCCAATGATATTGGCATTGACTCTTTGATCCTTCCAATGATACGATAACATAAAAGCTTGCCAACCTCAATCGCGGAGATGAAATGGAATCAAATAGATTGGATGAGGATCAAAAGAAAGGAAAGGAAAGAAATGGGATGAAATTTATTAATAATCCAGGGGTACTCCCAGACTTCCACTTAGAGAAGATATCTGGCCAATAATATCGACAAATGGACTCTTGGCGTGAGGCTCTAGCGCTTCATGACCGACCTTTTCCGATTGGTTCTTGAATGTTGGGATTTAATATCAATCATCAAAAACTGATATGATGATGAACGAAATGATTTAAAACTCCAGCGTTATGAACCTTTGGTCGATAATGATGTCGCGTTCGAGTACTGCCTGCAGCCTGTTATATGAAATCAACGTGGTCTATAGGCGCTCGACTCTGGTCCAACAGGGAGGTTTCTCGACTCCTCCAACACACGGCCATGGACAGCCTATCATGATAAGTTCAACATCGGGTCGAAGGATTCTTCCATGATGTCTCCGAGTAGTCGATGACAGAAATGCAGTAAAAGTGACTGTGTATCTATCAAATATTTTTCGTAATTCTCTCGACCGTGATGGCAGTACACGAGGCTTTATACAAACCCACATAGAATATGGCATCCATTTCGATCATAGAGAAATGTCGCTGTGTGAGAGAAGTTGCTCATATTTGCTCATACATGCTCGAAATATCTTGCTCCGTTTATCACATGCCTGTATGCGTGTGGTCATCTTCTCAATCATAACGGACACACAAATCCTCCAATCCCAAGTCTTCAGTCTTCTATTACACTGAAGAATACTTCACATTGCGAACAAATGATCTGCCATTACTTTCCCACAGTTTTATGATCAAGGAGAAGGTTTCTATAATGAGTCGCAAGTGCCAGAAGAAATTGGGTGTCAGATAGACCTGATGGCTATGCCGCTCACGACCAGTCGATCAAAGATCTCCCGAGATCATTCGAGAGGTATGAAAAGGCCCCGAATCACAGATCCCAAGGACACGTCAAGAAGCCATGCAAGACATCGTACAATCTATTTTTAGCGATAAATGTCGACCTCCATGGCCTTGTACAAAACCGTTTTCAGTCATCTCACAACTTTTGAGGTCGGGAATCTGCAAACCGTACGCTGACCCTTTTGTATTGTCCTCCTTGCAGTCATCTATGCGGCCACTTCAATGGTTTGTAACACATCGTCACTGACCTTATTTATGGTGTTATTTGTTGGAAAAGAGGTCTTTGCATGCGATAAGAAGCCGGCTTTGAGGACATGAAAGACGTGTCGGAAGGAGGGGTGACGTTTATATATAAGGTGTCCTTTGAGAAGATCTCGATTATTAGATAGACATTTTGTTAAAGCCTCGTTATCTTCTTGCTCATAACCGCTTCGTTGGTTATCGCCACTCCTTTCCACACTCAATTCGATTAGATTTGCCGAATCACTTATTTTTCCAAAGTTCGGGAAGAAAACAACGATAATGAGTAAAGAACTAAGCCTCCAGGATCAAATTGTAAAAACACAGAATGACCGAGCGCGAATTGAACCCGAGCGATTTTATGGTAGGAATGGAAGATCTACAGAGGTGGGTGGAAGCTCCAACAAAAAAAGAGACCCGTCTCCTTTTGTGAAGAGTCCAAGGCCTAGACCAGGGGCGAATATCATCGACACCATCTCGAAAGACATTGATAACTTGGTTTTAAAGGGGAGTGAAAGTGATGGCAATCAGTCATCGTCTGATTCTGGAAAATCTCATCGTAGACCAAGGCGTTCCAATGGAACTATAAAGACGGAAAGCTTGAAAAAAAAGATTGCAGTATCAGCACTACCATATCCTTCAGATGGCGATAGCAATCTAGCGTTTCCCGCTAGACCTCCTAGCATTCAACCAGATCCACGACGTCCTAGAGCTAAAAAGATGGAAAGCTTGAAAAAAAAGATTGCAGTATCAGCACTACCATATCCTTCAGATGGCGATAGCAATCTAGCGTTTCCCGCTAGACCTCCTAGCATTCAACCAGATCCACGACGTCCTAGAGCTAAAAAGATGGAAAGCTTGAAAAAAAAGATTGCAGTATCAGCACTACCATATCCTTCAGATGGCGATAGCAATCTAGCGTTTCCCGCTAGACCTCCTAGCTCTCGAGATCTCTCGACTCCCGCACCGCGTAGATTGCGCAACGGCACTCCACACCCGAAGATAGAGAGGCCCTACGTTGAAAGACCAAGTGACAAACCTAACTTTTCGCTTCCCCGAGGACGTCGCGAAGAGAAATCAAGGCTCGATGATCATAGGAGTGATGTTGACGGTCATCAGGAACTTAGAGCGAGCACAAAGCTCGTTACTACAAAGATGACTCATGATGGAGCCAGAACTACCAGCCCGGTATCGATGGAAGATCCAATCCCGAAGAAGAAGAGTTCGAATCGGCCACTCGATACAACTGGGCGAGGTACTGATCAGAGTTCCCGTACATCATCTCATCGTGACCGTCCTAGTTGTCCTCGTCCTCCGCCCCGTATACGCCAGGGTAGTGAATTGTTCTTTAATTGAGAATATACACACCAAGGATTCATGATAGGAAGAGAATTTGAAGTTTTGATCTGGGCTATACGAAAGAGAACGGGAACCTATGTAATTTGTTAAGATTCAATGTAGAAAGTAGAGAATGCACACAGGTTTAGGATTCGAAGGCGAAGATTCAATTCCAATTTCTGGCTCTTATGCCCGTGCCTGTCATGTTAAGAATAACATATTTATGCGAGCCTTTTGACCCAAGAAACAAAAAACGGCATTCACAATAGTCTGGGGGATTTATATCAGACTCAGGATGACATGAAGCTGATCAACCAACCGAACTATCAGAGGAAAACGGAAACGGCCTGAGAACAAGAAAACCTTCAGAAATCTAGAGGCTCAAAATAAGGCCCGAGAGAAGAATGATGTCTCGTGTTGGTGTTGGTGGCCGGTTGATAGGTCAACGGGTAGGTGTAATATAGTTTTCTATTCCTAGACTGCGTGGATGAACGAAGAGAAAGATTTTGACATTAGTGAATGATTTCATGCTGCCTAAATCATGGATGTATATTTTGAGGAAGAAAGCGCAAGGCAAAGGCTACTGGCTCACACGTGGGTTAGAAATTTTGTCAAAAACACGTCTGGTTAATCCAGTTACCATAATCGTACCCAAAAATACTGTATCTTCTTGAGTATGATGCACCAAGTACTTCAATCTGCGATACATGAAGGCTGCAGATACAACCAAACTGGGCAGGTGCAAGTCAAATATAGCTAACACCGATATATCCCAAAAGTAAAGTAGACCAGGCCAGTTACAAGCAAGCGCATCTGACATTCAACGATTGAAATAGGGACACCAAGATTGAACACTTCTTCAAGCCAAGAGAATAAACATTCTCTTAACACGATCACTGGATTCGAGGTTTCTCAATTGTAAAAGGATCCCAAAAGAAACCCACAAAGACTGAAGTCGCATTGCGGTACTCCTTGAAGTTGGGAAATACAAAGGACCAACAACTGGGATAACAGTCGGAAGTGGAGGAAATAAAAAAAGAAGTTAAAAAGCCTGTGAGCAAAAAACCATACATAGTCAATACTACGGAACACTTGCGCCATACCCATTCTCAATAATGAGAAGATGAGATGTTGACAACTTAACTTGGGAGGCTGCGATTTGAAATTGGTGTACTCGTACTGCACGCTGAACTCGGTCGGAATAATCGTTCTTCCGAAACGAGAACTATTCACAAATGCCCAAGGTCAAGTCGAGCCTCATCATTTAGCAGAACCACAGCTCATCAGTGTGTGTTGTTTGATCAAACTTTCATTGATTTGATGTGCGATTAAATCTAAGCACTCCGCCATAGCGCCTACGACAAAGTCAACTCCCATCTGTGCGGAACCTTCCTTGTACGATGCCTTTGAATTCCTCCAGAAAGTCCCATGGATTCACCCGAGCCCGAATGTCATGCATATAGTAATGTATGCTATGCCTCTTTCTAATGCCTCCTTCTCGGTTAGTTCGATGGCATGAGTGACAAGATTATTGCTTTTAATTGGTGTGAAGATTGAGAATTGTGGGTTGTTTGTTGGGCCTTCGAAGTTGATGGCATATCTTTCGCAAGACCTTCACGAGTACAAGCAGATACAGACTCGACAAACTTTCCATGAAGCTCGAGAACCATACGTAGGAGCTGGACAGCAATTAGATCATACCAAATTCAACGAATCGTACCATCACCTCGAACAAACAAGATGATCGTTGGATATGCCAGGGTCTCTTTCTTCAATCCTAGGCTGTTGAATGATATGTCCTGGAAGTTATTTTTTGGATTCCGGCGCCAATATTATCAACATTCAACGGCGCTTGCTTTCCATCCTCGAATCGATAATCGCCAGTCGGTACCAAACATTGTAATGGGTAGGCGTCCCACTCAATTGTCTCGTCCGGAGGGGTTTGTGATCAATTCTCGAATACTCTTATATCAAATCTATCGAAACTTATCTGGCATATCGAGCAGATTTACGATAATAAGGAAGAAATTGCAGATCCTAGGCTTCACTGGGATAGTCACGACTCAATTCGAGACACTAATATCAACAAACTGGAGATCATGGACAACGGATTGATGTTTGGTATGCTATCCTGGCCATGACAGCACAACCGCCAAAAGCAAAATAAGCATGCAATCTAAAGCCCCCTTTTAACTCCATTCATCCCCCCTTATGTAGTGACGTGATGGGTCTGAGGGCCCAAAGTCTAATCAATTCGATGTTGTCAGTAGTTTCAAGCAAAGTTTTTAGTTGAACTATTATTGGTTATTTCATCGAAGCTTTTCATCTAGACTGTCCTAGTGGACGTTAATTGGATGGGAACACGGAGTATTTACATGCATTGGTAATTTGATATTATTGTCTAAAGACTCGAAACGGAAACACAGACCACTCAGTAAGCCAGGATTGATTACACGGGCAAATTAAACGAGATCTATGTTTCATACATATCCTTACCAATGCTCCAAAGTAGTAAAATCCCCATATTATTTCATCTCATTTCTCTCGAGTCTCAATCTCATCTGGTGGGCGGGAACATTGTAAGGAAGTGGTGGTGTAAGTGGTGGTTGTATGGGTTATCATCCCCTTCAAATTCAAAATACCCATGCGAGCAACAAATATATTGCTAATTACCGCCTTGAATGCATGTTTTACCTATCCACAAATCCATTATTATCCAATCCAATTCAATTCAAGCTTTATGACTGGCATAAGCTTTTTGTTTAGTTTCTTATGATAGAATCTCCACTACTAATCAGTTCATCTAATAATGATACATGGCTAGGTCCCATTCCTTTCACTTTGTATAAGTACCTTTCACTTGGCCAAAGACTACGAGTTTACATCGCTCAACAGACGCTTCTTTTTTTACCATCACATTCATTTTACACAGTCCTCGGTGACTATTTACATTCATTACTTCATTGATTGAAGCTTATCAACAAATTTTCTACATCCAACCCTCATTCTTCCACCGTTCGAAAAACTTTAAGAACTTTCCTCCATCAAAATCATCAATCCTCCATATTACATCAAAATGTCTTTCTCTAAGATCGCAGTTGTAGCTGGTGCCGCTTTTATCTCTGGTGTTGCAGCTCACGGACATGTTCAAGGTATCACTGCTGACGGTGTCTGGTAAGTAAAGTTTGAAGCAGGTTCAGGAACAAAAGCTTATATTCGAACAGGTATGATGGCTATAGCCCATCTTTTCAATACGAGAAAGTTGCACCAATCGTTGCTGGATGGTCTGATCCACTCGATCAAAACAACGGATTTATTGCACCAGATGCTTATGCTACATCCAACATCATCTGCCACTTGAACGCTACCAACGCTCAAGGATACGTCAATGTTACCGCCGGTTCTGAGGTTAACTTGCAATGGACCGCATGGCCATCATCTCACCACGGTCCAGTCATTGGTATGATATGTTGAATTCTATAAAACATACTTTGAACTAATGAATATTCTCAGACTATCTCGCAGCCTGTACCGGTGACGATTGCACAACCGTCGACAAGACCACCCTCGGATTCTTCAAGATTGATGGTGTAGGACTCATTGACGATACCACTCTTCCAGGTACATGGGCTTCTGACCAACTCATCGCCAACAACAACTCCTGGTCCGTTACTATCCCAGAAGCCTTGGCTCCAGGTGCCTACGTTCTCCGTCACGAGATTATCGCTCTCCACTCCGCTGAGCACGCCGACGGAGCTCAAAACTACCCACAATGTGTGAACTTGTGGGTTTCGGGAACTGGATCCGCTGTTCCAGCCGATACCGTTCTCGGCACGGCTCTCTATACCGAGACTGATCCTGGTGTTAAGGTCAACATCTATGCCTCAATCGCTTCCTACGATGTTCCAGGTCCAACTCAATGGGCTTCTGCTACTGCCTCTGTTGACCAAGGTACTTCAGGAGCAGTAGCTACTGCTGCCGCCTCTTCATCGGCTCAAACCACCGTAGCAGTTGTTGCATCTACTTCGGCCGCATCAGCGGCAAGCGTTGCTACATCATCGGCTATTATTGCCAGTTCATCATCGGCAGTCATTGCTTCCTCCAGCTCTCCTTCCACATCAGCTGTCGCAGCTGTTATTACCTCAGCCCCGGCTGTTACAGGTGGATCGAACGTTACCACCGATGTCATCACTGATTACGTCACCATCACCGATGTTGTAACCGTTACCGTCACTGCTGGTTCCGCTTAAACAAAACCCCCTTTCTTCGATGGAAGACCTGACGATAAATCAATCTATCATATTTTGATGGCTGTTCTTTTTGGAATCTTCGTTTTTCTGGCTATTCGGTATCGCGTCGGATGGAAAACTATGAATTAGCTATCGGAAAATTCGTTTATGGGCTTCATGTCACTTTCTTGTATACATATATATCTCTCTCTCCTGTACAAACGGAATAGAATTTTTTGGAACTTTATGTATGGTTCTTTATGATTTGACTTGTGATTTACTTCCATCGTGCTAGGATTTTGTTTTCGATTTGATGATACCTCCAGTGTTTCTAATGGCTATGTATGTGTCAATAAATCGTATTCTCACCCAGGCCTTGAATTCCCATTTCAACATATTTTTATCTTTTCAGTATAAAATCTTTTTCTTCAATAATCATATTCCCCAACATAGAATCGACGTTCTTGACAAGATAGTTAGTACTTATGAGTAATTAAATCAGGTAATCTTATGTCAACATGATATCTGATTCATACACTGGCAATACCGGTACGTCAATCGTAACCTACATACACGAATAGTTTCGGGTTGGTTGGATACTAAGTTTCGCGCAATACACGTACGTTGCTGTCGGAGAAAGTCTAGTCTATCGAAGAATAGGAATATCTACAAGGTAGCCTGAGATAGGGAGGGAGGGAGTAAGGACTTTGTGATAGATGGAATGGAATGGAATGGAATGATTATGGACTTAAATGTGTTTTGTTGATTTATAGGGAGTGTGTTTTAAGGGAATCGAGAAATAAGGTAGGTTATGAGGTGATAAAGTAATATTTTTAGTCTGGGTTGCAGACGTGGAAGGATTACTTGAAGTCAGTACAGCTGAATTTTAATCTGTTCTCTGCAATATAGTGATTATATCTAGATGTACTGAGTAATACTTTTAACGGTAAATACCTGGAATAGCATCATTTTGAACTTTGATACCCGAAATAGCCTAAGTGCTAGTTGAGATATAATATATGCTATTTCAGGTTAAATCTTTTGTGTTATTCTGGTTACAAAATTTATATGTTAATCTGGTTACAACAAAATAGTATTATTTATACAAGAGGATATAGAGAGGAAAAAAGGGAAGGGGTTATACGAGAGGATATAGAGTTATTACTTATATCAAAATAACAAATCAACTTTGAGACCAGAATAGTACCCTTTTCTTTTTCTGTGACCAGATTAACACATGAATTTTGTGACCAGAATAGTATCTTTTTATTTTTGTAACCAGAATAACATATAAATTATTTGAGACCAGAATAGCATTATTTTATTTTTTTGAAACCAGATTAATACATTATTTAAAAACAATTGAAATAATACAATGTGTTAATTCAGGCCTAATTAGAAAGTTTATATGCTATTTCGGGTATCAAAGTTGAAAATGATGCTATTCCAGGTATTTACCGTATTTTTAATATCTCTCATTCTATATTTTCGTAACATCAAAGTCAAAGTCTAACTCCTAAATTAGAATGCTTCTTTTGCTTTTCCGAATTATTGAATATAAGTTTGGATCGGTGAATTCTGGTTCGGGAGAATACTAGTAGCTATTGTATTGTATATATGTTCTGGGAGGAGTTATGGGGGGGGGTTTAAATGGGAGTAGATAAGTTCTTTAGAGTCTACTCGTAGTATTGCCGGCGAGGAAGGTTATTGATAGCAGAGAAGTTAAGATATTTATATATTCGAGTCAATAATCTTTCAGATTTATGACAGTCATAATGGATGGAATATGTGGATATATTTATTTACAAATGAAAAGTAATCTACTCATTTTGATTCAGAAGATTTCGAGGGTACAGGTAACAGATAACTCAAGTGATATTCATGGTGAATGGATACACTATGCTCGGTATAGCGATCTGGTAGAATCAATATGAGAAATAGCATGACGTTTTATACTTTGAGATTTCTGGTTTCATCATCAACTTTGAATACTTCCTATAGCCCTTCGTAAGTTAGTCTAGGGTGCGTAGATTAATGTTCTCCGGGTTCTCTAGACTAATAATTAGAGGTTGTTTGTATTGTACAATATTCAATACCGAGTCATATGATTGAAGCTTAAACATTTTGAAGCAATCTAGTCGAGTCTCTTGTAGCATATTGTGACAGGTGGGAGCTTCTGGTTCTGATGGAAAGTATAGATTGATGGATGGCGGTAATGTTTGATATTATTCACATCTATAATCTGATAAAAACGACAGTGAAAACAAATTTAACATATATCTCACATTTCAATCCTGTGTAAATATCCCGCGGTATAATGATACTTACTTTCCTTTTTCAAGTATGATTCTTCTAGATCTTAACTCACCAAATCGAATACATCAGCTATGGTTTTCTAAAGGCACAATTTATTGGAAACTCTTGAATTGGTGTTGTGGGTGTCTCTATACTGGAGTAAGACCCGATGAGTACCCTAACATGAACGCTAAGAAGTGAAAGTAGAGGTTAGGGGTTAGGAGGAGGTTTAAAGTCCAGTCTATACTGATAGGAGCTTGTGAGTTGGTCTGCCATCAAGCGAGCCCTGAAGTGGAGTTTGAGGATGAAGTATGAAAAGAAAGAGCTGTTTGCTGTAGAAGTTGAACTAAGTATGAGACATATATAATATAAAAGTATGAATTTATAATACACTGAACTATTCTAAAACCCAGATTTACAAAACTATATTTTTCTGTATAGGGGTGAAAGAGAGATACAAATAACCAAATTCGTATAGAATAATATACTACCTAAACAATAACCCTTGGAAATTTCAATACATTCAAATTCTATACTCAATAAATACAAAATATTCAGTTGATTAGCACTTAATAAAATTAAAACAATGCTTGAATATAAGATCTGAAATGAGAAATGAAACAAAACTTTTAAGTTTGACAATAAAAATTACCTGTATTCTCCAAATTTCTCAAATTTAAGGAATTAATGACCTGGCGGTTAGTTCCATTAGCGAAACTAAGGCTCGTCACTTCCATATTTGTAATGTAGCCAGCATTCAGCTCACCATAGAGTCGGCAAAACGTTTCATCTGTGAAGATGCTTTGTATTTTATAAGAACTTGAGCAGGTTATTTTTTTATACTTCAGACCGTTGTATAACCGTAACTCTTGTTCATCTTCAATGGTACGAAGCTTCCTAGCTACTGTAGCTCAAGTTTAGACATCCCTCGTTGATGGTGAGGGGTACTATAAGAAGTCGGATACTATCTCCCAGAATATGTAATATGCCCATTCTTACAGGGCTTTAGCCAAGTTCATAATATAAAAGTATACACATACTGATGAAATGCTTTCCTATACTTCCACGGTACACAAAGGAACAACTTTACAAAGGTTAGGATTGCACAAGATATACTCATTTATATATATGCTGATCAATATTCTCATCGAATGGTTTAGCAACTTGGAGAGTCTGTCGAGTGAATTTAGCTAGAACATATATGATATGCATTCACGAAATCGAAGTTATAAAAGAACTATGAGTGAAACTAACTCAACAGAAAAGCATAAACCATTCTTAATCTAATCGTCGCGCATATAAAAGAGCATAGTGAGCATAAACACAAAACCAAAGAACCTACGAAGAAAAATTATGGTGGCGCGCTTCAAAGATGGTATTTGGTGTACCAGATGAATTCCTAGCATTTTGGGTGCGGTACACATTTAAATGACAGTATTCAACTTCGAGATATTTATGTATACAGTGAGGGATGTAATGAAAATACGAGAAAGTGACAGCGAAAACAGTCCTTTGAAGGGGCGGAAGTCGATAAGTACACGAGGTTGAAGGGTGATGTGATGACGACAATAATCAGTATTCCACACGGACAAGATTACTGAATAGAAGATGCAGAATCAGGGAGATCTGAGTGATTTCTTCGTCGATCAGAATGCATACAGACGATGTAGCTTCGACAAACTTGATGTAAAAGGAAGTTTTTTCCAAATGCATTCTTCTGTATATTACCTATGATGAGCAGTAGGTATTTATACCAGAAAGTGCGGGAATGACCAGCTCCAGAACAAGTCTGATTGTAGACGATTACTCCGCACGTAACCACAACACACTCTATACGCTATGTATATTCGATGGGTGCACCCCAAGTAAATTGATATATTCAGCAGCTGAGTCTATATAAATATCCCGAGATACATATTGTTCTCAATTATACAATACATATGACATTGATTGGAATGAAATCTATGATTTCAGTTGCTTTGTCTTAAACTCATCAAGACCCTCCATCCAGCTCGAATATTTGGAAGATATTTATCGTGAATGATAAATATATTCAATTGTAACTTGTAACTTGTTAATGCCAGTGTATATATTGTATATTACAAAATACCGAGGCAGAGAAAATGGCAGCGAGTGAGTACCAAGTACTATTAACTACTTTGAACCAACAATAATAATAATAGAAAAAGAACAGCTTTAGAAAGTTTCTCATAAAGTAAGTAATGATTTGATTTCCAAGCAATACTCGTAAAGCGTATATCATTTTGCCAGATTCGCAAAGTTTCAAATCTCATTTTCTTTCACTGGATGCTAGAGACACCTACAGTAGAGAATATAGCGATCAAATGACAATCATCCTTCTTTCATACATAAGAAGAGAATCGGGAAGTTTCCATTACATTCCAACTTCAGGATTTTAAAATCTACAGTAGTCGTCACAATTTGGAAAGCATATCAAGAAGATGATGGGTTCGAGACCATTCCCGAGATCTTCAGTTTGTGATATGTGACTACATAGTATGATAAATTCACAGTGACAGACAAGCTTTCAGAGACTCTCCTGAAAACGAAAGATTACTGTATTAAATAAATTTCATATAACCAAGTAGACAAAAAGATAGCGGAGTTGAACTCAGAACTTTGAGAATATAAAAGGATGTAAGAGCTTCTATAGGTAGTTGCCTTGTAAGTACTCGTACATTGAACCAGCCTGAGGTTGGTGTCTATGAGGTAAGGATGCTATTTTGACTCTTCTGACACACAATTTCGTTATTAAGTTCGTTGAAACATGTCGCTGTAATCTTGCGATGGCGCTGCCATTGGGTTCCCTCTGTCGTTCCGACATTAGGTCCAAAGACGTTTAACATCTCTAATATCTCTGTTGGTCTTGTAAATTCCTCTTTGCGGGCGAAGATATTGGTTAATGTCCCTGCATTGCAAAGTTGTAGCCAATTCTTCCCCGGAGTCACGAAAATAAATGCATCACCCAGCTCCTGATGAGCTCGGTATCGATCGTAAATTTCCCATCCTCGATAATTGAACCGGGTGAAGTTTTTGGTAAAAGGCAAATGTTTGAAGTATGGTAAAATCTTAGTATCAACGAGCATCCAAAGAGGATTGCCTGAATTAACGGGTAAGATTACGAGGGGTAGGCCAGTTTTCCTAGCTATGTTGTAGTTGACAGCCAAACAGTATAACACATACATTATCCATCCTGACACCGGAATGATGAAAGCTAGGAATAACGAATAAACAGCCATGCTGTTTGAGTAAAGAACAACAGCAACTTTGATAACGGATGATATTCACAAACCAAAAGAGAAGAATGTCAAAACTTCGACAATTTCAACGGGTGATAAACCCAAAAAGGGAAATATGGGACTTTGATACAGAGTTATCCACAATTGTAAGCAATTGATAGTGAAAAAGCATTTGAGAAGAAGCACAGCGCTTAAAATAAGATAAAATTAACCTCGCGTCTACTCATACACTTGTAGGAACTTTTGAGAGTTACCGTGCTTAAACACAGATTGATTATACGAGTACTTTCAAAGGATCCCAGCAATTAAGGTTACCTGATACAGAAACGTCCGTTTTTGGGTCTTGCACTGATATCGAGTCCGTTAATCACCATCGAAAAGAGTAAACCCGAAGGGTGAAGGGGTTGACTCTTCTCAAATCCATACATGGTAGAGAAGTCTGTGTTGTGGTTTATGCTTTTCCGGATCTTAGATTGATCGCCCTAACCATTTTAGTCCTAATCAAGTTAAATCCGGAAAACCTCAATCAGCTAGGCTTCAACCAATCAACATTTAGCTCTAAATGTGCCAAGTCATCACATACTTGGTGTAGGTACATTCAAACGAAGCAAATCACTATCAAGGAAGTTACGCAATTGAATTATCGTTTATGGAGCATTGCCGATGTCCAACACTATACTCGAGTAATGGGATAACTCATGTCGGCAAACGAAGTGAATGATAGTCGGGTAGTGGCGCAGCCCATCAAAGTTGGAGGAGGCTATTCACTATTCACTATGTGATGGGAATGACCCACTGTGCTGCGGCTATACACTATAATCCCATGTACCTGATACGCTACACGACCCCGCTCATGTAGATATGCATACCTGTGCTCAGCCGTGCTCATACAAGTTACGCCATTCCCAAGAAACCCCACGCCAAGCAGTAATCGAAACGCCCTCTCTAGCTCTTGGAAAACCTTAAACATATCAAGTATAACATCAGACCTTCCACCTCGATATAAAAATTGAGTATTCTTCGTGAAACCCCATAACCACCCCATATCCAACTCAAAGATGCATTTCCCCGCTCTCCTCGCTGAACAGCGTTTGACCCAACTTCAACACTCCAGTAACTCCGAAATAACACATACATCTCCCATACAACTATCATGCGTCATTCTAATTGTTCTCGGACTGGTTGCAAAGGCCGCATTTGCGGTTGAGAGTTTGGATTGGTTGGATTGTGAGTTATATTCAGTTACTCGAGTAGATGTCTAAGTAGATAATTTGTGACTGACTGGAGACTTTTAGATTCCGTTCTTTGCATTTTGGTATGTGGTTTTATGTTTGAGAATTCAAGTATATGAGAAACTTACATAAATTCTAGACCGGAATTTGGTATTCTCGGCGACCAACTATCTACGTCGTTTTGTAAGCTTGGGATCAGGATCGTGTTTTGGCGTTTGCAGCAAGGAATATGGAGCGGAAGCTCCGGTCGGCGTTCTGGTTGGATTTACATGCAAATGTATGGGCTGATGGAAACATATGAATTGGATGGATGGTTTTTTATTATGGCGCAACGGGAATTACGATTTATGAATCGATCGACATATCGCTGTTGACAGAGCTGCACACAGTTTGTAATTGAACATCTTGCTCTAATCTTCTGGATTTATTCACTAAATGGAAATATCTGACGTTCCAGAATGGGTAACACAGAGGACATATTGCGTCATTGTAATGGCTATCTGTACGACCTCAGTTACTTGGACCCAGTGACACTTGTTCGATGTGGTGGAGCTTGTCAGATTCCCCTTCTTGTGCGACCAAAACAATCTTGTAAGATCTCATGAATACCGCGACCTCTTCTCCTGAGGAGCTTCTTTCTCACTCGACAAGCAAAGCAGTGTATAGAAGTTGCTGTGTCACTCCGGTTCCCCACTCATTCACCTAAAAGTAGGAGTATTAAAAGTCTTTGACTTCCAAACCATCCAGATATCAACAAGTACTCCCAGGTAACACACAGTCGAGCGTTATTTCAACGAATCATCGCCCTAATATTCGCATCTACCTATCAACTTTCCTTAGTCCTAACTTTTCCAATCTATAATCTACAACCTCTGTTTCCATCCCGAATACATCGAACCCCTCATAAAAGAAGTCGGCACCATACTTTCTCTTCCCAAAGAAAATGTCATTATACAGAAATTTTCCCTTATAGAGAAATTCGTGCGTAACTAACTCGAATGAATCATTTGATACTCTATATCTAACGTAAAGTCATGAATTCGTCCGCACTCCCCTCTAGTCAAACTATTTCCACTGACAACGTTATTGCGGTACTTCAGATGCGTCAAAGAAATCACCAACATTCTATGATTATCTGGAAAGTTTCGACGGGTTTCGGCATAGAGATAGGGGGGAGAGGTGCCAAGGATGAAGTATACGAATGTGAGCAGAAGATTTCTATCTTGGGAACTTGTGGGACGACTCGATAAGCACATTCTTTTATCCTTCATCTACACACTCTGTTTTAGCCATGGCAAGAAGTGTTTAAACATAACTGGAGACACATCATGAAGCGATTCAAACAGGATGGAAAGACTAACCAACCAGTTGAGTCCAGGTCACTGCTATGTCATCCTCTTTGAAAGATATATCAGCGCATTTATTAACAAATTATGGTTTTCTGTTGGCGGAGAATATCAATAAACCCGCAATGGGGTATAACACGATTTTTATCTCAAGACGTGAAAAGAGAGTTCCGTTAAGACAATTGGGGATGGCTGGATATGAGGTGGTAGAATGTTGAAAGTCAATCTCACACAGATGGACTTCTATAGAGTCAGATAGATCTGAGATACACTGAAATATTTGTTAGAGTCATACACAAGCATACTATCTTATTTAGGAGACTTTAGAACTACCAAGAAGATATTCTTCCTACCAATTTTTGATACGATCTTGGATTCTTAAGGTCAAGCACCGTGACAAAATATAATAGCGTGACCATCTCACAACATGCGTCTATCTTAATCAACAACTGAAGCAGATATACAGATAATAAGGTTCACTATTAGTCTAGAGGACCACTTGATATCTAAAGATTCTAGGGCGAGGGTCTCGACAATGTAGCATTTCCGGTACTATCACGAAAGACGTCGTTTTATTGTTGTCAGAAGATTTGACTAGACAAAACAAACCGCCAATAAGGTAAGGTGACAATAAAATTGATGGAAAATTTGACAACAGAGTTTCTGGAGTAAGTAAAGTGCTTACCCTCAACTGCATAAACTTGAAGTGACTCTCGTGCGAGTTTAAACAGCTAATCGTAAGCATGGCTCTTCCAACCCAAGACCCTTGAAACAACCGCAGTTGTGTAGGCTGATTTTTTGGATATAATAAATTGCTCGTAATCAAGCCTTATATACTTTTTTTTTAAAGTCATTTTACTTGAATGGGTTGATTACATATTATATCTCTATATCTATCTACCTGAACTCCGAGAATACCTACTCAGGAATACAATTCTATCAGAGGCGAGAAATCTGCCGCAATTTCCTCTCGATCTTTCTTACTACTTCACAAAAAAAGGGTATATAAACTGACGTTTTCACCAGGTCATTTGGGTCTGCTACGCTTTATTCAAATTTCTTGCGGATTACTCCAGGGACTTGTTATATGCTTTGCATATTCGAAGTTTGAAAATAATGATATACAATCGATTAGGTGGTCCCGAGTTATGGACACTTTGATGTATTAAAGAAAATTGGTAATAAAACGTCGCAGCAGTAGTCAAAAGGATAATTGACGATGATAAAGGTTCTGCGTGATACAAAAGTTCTATAGATAGGGCTGACTCTGGCTAATCTCATCAGAATTAATATACAAGGACAGAAGAAGATTACTGTAGACAATTTATGAAATAGCAGTAAAGTGAGAATTGGTGAAAATTTGGTTCACGTTGATGACAGACAGTAAGTCTCCAGAGGTGTCACGGTGTTACGGATGACTGGTTCCAGGTGGTCAAAATGACCATTTAGCAGAAATGTAAGATGTTTGGTTGTGTGTACCGGTATCATCAAATTGACGTGAAAACTTACTTAAGAGTCTATGGTTCCAGAAGTATTAATAGTTGATTATGTTTAAATTTGCACAATAGATGATTAGTGTTTATTATACCTCGTCATTGAATATGTTGCTGGAGTATGCCAGAATTGAGGGTAAGAAGTAAGACCATCTGATTATCCACAAATTTTTGTTCTTGAATTCTGGATAGAATATTTAAGTACCACGTTCTAAATCCGTATTGGACACTAGTACAATGAAGAATTATCAGGAACCTGACTGGTTTATTGAACTGAACTGACTCACTGATGATGTGAGGAACTAATTGGTACTTGCTAGATAGTTACAAAACGATATGATCATTCCTAGAAATACAACGGTACACATGGTCGGCAACAGGAAGGATCAAGATCGACGACATATATCTCGAAGCACAAAGCACATATAATAAAAATGTGAATAAAGCAACGCTTTAGACATACTGAAAGGGATTTGTGTCCATAATTTGCACCGTCATTTTGTGTTGTGACACCTGAACATATTCCCGTTCTATGATAACTTCCGCTGCCAGAAATTGCTGTACACTCAAGCGGATAATAATATCAAGAATGAGGTTCAGATCTTCATTAGGGGATGATGAGTGATGTCGCTGGAAGCGAAAGATGCCTGGTTATTGGTACCAGGATATCTGCACACCACTTATTTATAGAATAGAATTGGCATTTACTTCTCTCGAACAAAATTAGAATCGGGAAGTTAATCATAGAGTAGATCAACCGCAATCTCTACTATCCTTCAACTTTCTAATAAGTCATCGAATATTACTTATATCCAGTCGAATTATGTGCCATTTTTGTGGTATTGTTTTTTTTGCCTGCAGAAAAATGCCAGCAATAACCTAAGTTAAGTAGCCGCGATTTGTCGATCCGAATATTGAATAAAGAAATAAAAGGCGAGAAAAATAAAAGACCCCTATTATCGGCTACCAATTATCAAGGGTTTGAATTAGAATGTTTTCCAATGTACGACTTCTATAAATCTGTTACTTACTTACATATTCGCTGAAAATAAGAAAATGCATCCAGTAATGAAGAGGGGTGCCAGTCTAGCTGGTGGTTTCTTGTGCAATGAGTTCTAGCATACAGCACCTTGAAGCATAATATAATCTGACAGGTTAATCATCTAGATACAGTACCCCTCTCTTTCGTTTGCGATCTAAGCGAAGAGCGAAGAGATTTATTAGCAACACTTTCATAAGTTAGGACTTTAAGTCATTATAACGAGTCTCGCTAACCAAAAGGAATGTTTGTACTGTTGTAGTCTGCTGACGAACAAATAGTCATAAAGCTCACGACTCGATTCTACTCCTACTGGAGTGATGCCCCTCAGAGCTAGATCTGATGAACATGAATATTACTGCAGTCTTTTAACTAGGTCTTATAGATGATAATCAATAAGTTGAGTAAAATGAATACTGTCTTTGAATATTTTTATACTCTGTCCGCAATTTATTGAGCATTATACGGAAGACCATCGGAAAACAGTACTGGGAGCCCTCTACTGGGAGCCCTCCAGTACCTAGTAGATAAATACGCTATAATCTTTACTAATGATAATCGGCTGTAGGACTGTAATTCTAGATAAATCGATAGTGAGACTGCTTCCAGTAGCAGCGTGAAGTATATTATACAACTCAATATAGTTCGCCTCAGCTCTTATATCGAGGCGACGCTAGAGCTTGGAAACGCGTCAGTACATTAAATGTGAGCTGTAAAACAGAAATCAAGTGTCTAATATCCATAAATATAACATTCGAACTTCAAGGTATCACAAGCGTTTGAGGTACTCGAGGACTTGCTTTCCTTTCTTTCTTGAGCCTTGTTCTTTCAGTTGGTGATAACAGAATTTCTCATTCTTAGATTTGGGTTTGAGTCTGCAAATTCCTAAATATTAAGTTTATTAAAATTATAAGAAAGTCACACCGAGTAGTAATGCTAATTGAACAAACTGTTTGACTTCATTTTATCAAATATACATTATTATTCAAAATAATTTGGGTTTGCCTATGAATACAGCACGTAAATACATAGCATTTTTATTGAGCATTTCCTCTATCCTTGACATCCAATCTCTCAGAATTCCCTCTCTAATCCTGTTTTTTCTTTTCATACGAGATATTTGATTCCGGAAACCGTGCATAAGTTGCTGATGCATTTTCTTTTTCCTGCCAGCCCGTCTTAAAGTTGAGAAAAACAAAACAGATTGATGGTCCAATGACGAAGATTACAGTCCCTCGCAAACGAATAATGATTGCTTTTGTTGAATATATACAAAAACTTAGTCCTTAGTATATCTCGAGCTCTCCTTGTCCGCAATTAGCATTTCCTACTACGCGCGAAAAGTCCCATTTGGGGAAGGTTGGAGAGACGCAAAAGTTGAAGCGAGTCGAAGCAGGATTGCAAACATTGACCGCATCTTCCCATATCGAACAAGATACTTGAGGGCCAGGTAAAGAATCAGTTCTCGTATCTATGTCGTAGGAGTATCCAACACATGAAGATGATTGTGCACAAAGAGCGCAGCAATCTTCAGGTGGAGGGTAAGGTTCCCCTATGTATGTCCACGCGATCGTGGTGTTGACTGCAGGAAGGCGAGGATAAGAGGTAAAGACTTCGGCGTTTCCCACGGCAGATATTAGATTGTTTGACTGGCACATATCATATTGTGTAGCTTGTGGTGTGAATGAAGTTGTTGTAGCAGGAGTACTATGCGTGATGATATCTTTTTCGGTGCTTGTTGATGTGACATTTTCAACTTGGACAATTGTAGTAGTTGTAGATGGTGCTGATGTAACAATATGTGTTGTCGTCGATACTACAACGGAAGTTGAGGTTTGTGGAGGTAGAGTTGTAGTAGTTGCTTCTTGCGGCTGAAGAGTGATCACTTCGGTGCTGATTACTCGGACCTCTTCTTGACAGCGCACCAAGTAAGGATATCTGATTTTATCGTGTGAAGGCCAGAAATCAAACCACGATCTCTTTGATTTAGTCTCGAGATCAATATCTCTGACTTGAGCAGCTGAAGAATCGACCAGCTCTGGGGTAGTATCTCTCGGAGGATAGTGATGGGGATAATATCTGCTTTTGGTACTGGTTGCTTTAGTGGTTGTCCTTTTTGTTGGTGTATTAACGTTGATATTGATGTTGATGTTAGTTGTTTTGAAGACATGGGTTTCTCCCCCAATATTGGTTGTTTTGTGAACATCATTTTGTCCCCTAGGTTGAGGAGGATCAACCAAATCTTTGGGGATAGAGTCTCTTGGGGGGTACCTATGGGGGCGTTTTGTACTCGTTGTTTTGCTGGTTGGTCTATTGATATTAATGATGGTGGTCTTGTGGACGTTGACGATGGTTGTTTTCTGTATATTGGTTTCTCCCCTAGGTTAAGGAACTGGAGGATCGACCAGTTCTTCTGGGATGGAATCTCTTGAGGGGTACTTGTGGGGGATATTTATACTGGCTGGCTTTCTGGTCGGCTTGTTGATGTTGATGATGGTTGTTTTGTGAATATTAGTCTCTCCGCCGACGTTGGTCGTTTTGTGGACGTTATTTTGCTTGTTGATTTCCCGGTGAAGCTTTAGCTCCTTGTTTGCTCCTCCACCTGAAATCACAGCAGGATTGCTCGCCAAAGGGGTGAATCCAGGGGATGTGGGAACAGTTACGGTCGATTGCGCCACTGTTACCGTTTCAGTGGGGCCGATTTCCGTAGTTTCAATCACAGTTGTTGTCTGAAAAACTGTACCAGTAGAGATGATGTTGCTTGTAAGAGTTTGAATAGGTCCTTGAAATTCAGTCGATGTGGCTACGGAGATGGAGGTGGAGATGGAGGTAATTGCTATTCCTGGAGGCGTGGCCGTGATTATATTTGACGGGTTGTATGTGGAAATGGTAAATGATTGAATTGTATTTATGTGTGTTGTAGTTAAGATAGTAGCAGGGTTTTCTGAAGTATATCTGGTAAAACAGAATTGGTTGGTGTAAGTATTGACTGTAGCCGTGACTTCAGCAATCTGTAAACCAGCCAAAAGGTATAGAGCTGTTGCTGGGTTAAAAAGCTTCATGGTTTGGTCAAGATGGCATCAGAGATACCTCCTATACTAAAGCAATCTTACTCTAGGTACAACGCATTGGCTATATAATCTACTCGTAGTCGATCGATCGTCTTCGAACTTCAAAGGAAATGCCGAATCTCCATTTCATTACTCTGCCAAGAACAGTGATGGCATATTGTCCTTTGACCACAAGCTACTTTACCGTAGAGAAGGCCTACTAGGCTCTATGGAGAGTTGCGCCAAGTTGTCATCAGAACCTCGAATAATGGAATCGTGTATTACTAATCGCTCGAAGTAGAGCCAATTCAAGGAATCTTTATTTCGAATCACGGGAGCTCCCCAGTATAGTGTGCACTCCCGTATACTAGCCATTTAAAAATATTAAGTTATCTCATATCCTAACTAAATTCAAAAAGAATAGTGGTCAAGAAAGAAGGGATTCGCTTATGGACACATTTCTCGATCTTTTCCTTATTCTCAAGGTATATTGCTCCAGTTCTTTGATTGGGCTTTATTCACACGTCCAAAAGTTATGTGAATGTCAAATTACCAAACAACATGAATCTCTACAAAATGGTGACAGGTTGAAGATTGAATTAGATATTACGTTGCGAAAAAGTTTGAGACTTGAAGATAAAAACTTGTTAATTTTTCAAGACCCTGGGCTCAATTATCGAGATGAAATATTGTAGTTTAGTGCTAGATATAAGATTTGATCCGTTTATTCAAACCAATAGAGGTCTCTTTGAACGAAGGAGAAAGATAAATCATTGTGTCTCCTGCTCCGGCCTACAGTAATAATAAATCAACACAGGTATGTAGATAGTCGACAGTATTGACAGTGTTCAATAATGTGGCTTCAATACTGATTCGTTCCATCAAATTTCCAAAATTTTGATTCTAAATGGGTCGGAATTTTAAATTCCATCCACCACAAGTCAAAACCCAAAAGATCTTTGTACATAACATAATCATGAAAGTTCTCCCAATGTGACCAATGATTGTATATACTGAAATATAAACCTGTTCATGGCTGCCACTCCCTTATAGCCTCAGTCCGATTTATTTTGCCGCATTTTGATTTCTGCGCTGCTTCGAAAAGTGCTTTGGAACTGAGCTAAATAGAGGGTTGTATCATTAATTCGAAGTAAAGAGAAAGTTGTCTAGATTCTAGTGGTAATAGCTTTGGCTCTCATTTATGCTTCCTTATTATTTTATCAACCTTTAGTTTCTATTTATACCTCACTTTATGTATTCCATTCTTTTTGCTACTTCCTCATATACAAGAGAGTTACAACTAAATTTTTGGAAATTCGTACTACCATGAGTGTACTTCCCTTCATTGGAGCCCACGAGATTTATATCCATTTAGGACTTGGTCCAACAACCTACAACGCTTACCTACACCGGACAAATAGCCTAAAGTAGCAACGATATATATCTGGGTCAACTCAGTCTCAAGAAACTGAATGCCATCCACAAACCCATGACTTGGTCACTATAGTGAAAGAATAAAACATCCGTACACATAAGATTAGAAACCCCAGCATTAAATTCCTTGCGTCAGTTTTAACAATCTGGTATACTGGAATTTAAGAACAGGGGCACCAGATCGTTGTGTAAATTTCCTTGGTGCTACCTGTTGCAGTTGGTAATCTATAAGCTTGAGACTCGGAAGGTCACGATGAAGAGAAGGTCCGAGTACAGATCAATGATGGGATGTTTCCGCTCTTTATCTGACTTGAGAAGAGACTATGGAGCATCTCGCATCCCCCTACCCCTTTTGACTACGCGTTCGCGCTCGCTTATAAAACAGTTCCAACCTCCCTACACCTCCTGTATACAGACACACAACTACGCAGGTGCATCTCTAAAGAAAATCCCAAATGGCTAGCTTTGATACATTTCCACAGCATATATTCGATTGCAAAAGGTGTCTTCAGTCCCAAAGAAATCTTATCCTCCCATAAACTTTAGGTGAAGAAGTGTGAGTGTGCATTATTAGAGGTAAAAATAACGCTACAGGAATGACTACCCAAGCCAAAAAGCCAAAATCAAATAAACAGCATCATAACAAACCATCAGTAGCCAGGCTCCGTTTACAGTTCAATAGTGACATATTCTACTGTTGAAACTTCACAGCAAGCATCTTCCTTTATAACAATTTTTATCCACTGTATGCCCATTCTACCATGGTGATTGAAACCTCTCAAAACACCTGCTTCATTAACGAGGGATAGACTACCCAGTACTCCTGGGCCAGGAGTCTACGCAACCGAACATCGTATTGAAGAATATTTATATAGAATTGTAATATGTTTTGAAATTGTGAAATTGTGAGCCTTTGGAGACTAAGCGATAAAACACTTGCTTAGATCTCATGATAGGCTTAGGTCATTAAAGTAGTTGAGATATATTTAGAGATATCCCACGGACAGAAAAGAAGGACGAAACCCGGACAGATTATCTCACAAATCTTTCCATCAAAATCTCCCACAACTTCCCTATAAATTACCGTCACACTTCTACCTCCGTTCTATTTCCATACAAATTAAATATAATCATAGCTATATACACGTTTAAGAAAAGGAGCTACCAACAATCCAGCTCATAGCGTAGGTAGTGCGAATTGAACTGTCATACTCAAGAGTCAGAGCATTCCACAAGCATTGAGTACAATAAGAGATATAGATTGATAACAATAATAGTAACAAGAAAGAAATTCGACAACCCAAACAAACAACAGCAAGCCTTTCAAGAGAGAAAAACGACAACGCCGCATTCGTAGCGAACTCTTAGCATCATTTTTTACGCTGTTACTCTCCCTTCCTTATCTTCTTGGAAAACCTCGCTCTCATAATATTCCAGGTGAACCATGAAATTGGCACAAACACCAATATCAACACCAACACCGACCTACAGTGGTTTCCCCCACCTTTTGCAATCGCCATATTTTTGGTATGTGAGGGTGACAGAACTATTTATATATGTGTTCGCGGGTAGGCCCACGGACGAAGAAAGCACTCGTTCAGTGGATACAACCGGTCGAAAGAGCTAGAGCATTGATTCATTAAAACTCGAAAATCATTCTCCACTCCGAAAATATCGTCTGATGGCAACTGCTTCTTATTATTACCCCTCACTATATCACTATCCCTGACTTTTTTCAATACCGTATTCTCCAAGCCCTTATAAATCTTCGTCCTCCCCTCCCTTTTCTTCTCTCTTATCTACAAGCAAATATTCAGCGAATAATTGTCAAATGGGTGATTTCATTCAAGAGCATGACATTCTTCTTTACCCATGAGAACTTAGCAAAATGTGTTTTCCTAATATACAGAGCATTTCACAAATTATCAAAATTCGAGTGAAGGAACAGTGAGCGGTAGAATGGTGACAATGACAGTTCTATCAAGTTACTTGAAAGCAAACCGATAATCAAGAGCCAATTTGCGTTTACTAGTAGCCTTATTTTGAAAATGACAACAACTCCTTGATTCACACCGAGTCCATAAAGCATGCAAAGAGCCGACTGATATTTCTTGGACAAACGTAGTTTTCCACTCCGTTTCGAAATTCATCCTTTTCTGATCAGGTCCTACCAGAATCAATACCGCCTTCTCATACTTTCTAGATTTACTATATACATTATGATGAGATTGTCTACCGGTACCCAATATAAAGATATCAACCTCGGCGCTCCAGCAGAGCATCCAAATAGTGATAAATAGAAATTAGCAGTAGAAGCATCTGTCTCATATTACCAGTTATGTAATTATCATCTACTCAAGTATAAGACAATAGTCCTTTAGAACGAATCTCTTTTCTTAGTATAGTTTCTTTCATCGGGTCTTAATTTTTGAAATCATTTGATGTTAGTATGTTACTTCAGATCCTGGAAACTTCTCTCCATTCTGTTTCGTAGGCTAATCCGACTGGAATCAAGTATTGGTGTAAATATAGACGTTTATATACTTGAGAGACCACGGGGTGTAGATTCGAAGAGAGAAAGAACTTGCTAGTTTACTAGTATTCGAGTACAGTACAATTCGATCTCATCATCTCATCATATAATGATTTGGGTGGCTCACTCACCCTCCCGCTTTCTTCCGTAACAGCAGATCCTGAATCTTTCAAAGCCACTATAAAACCAATTTAGGAATCCGACGGTACCATTATATGGAGCCTTTACCCCATTCGTGGTCCCTCAAAAAGACCCTCTTACTTATGGTAAGACTGCTATAAATCCCTCCCTAGTTCGCGTATTTTTTATATATGTGCCAACACAAGGACTAGAAGACTCATCGCTTAGGCAACTACCAAAGCACGTTCTACTACATGGAATTATGAGTATGTATTGATATTAAATAGTTAATAGATACCATACCTATACTCGACAGACTTGTAAGTGATGTTCGTGAGAGACATCAGCGACAACGAAACTAACCCCTTTCGCCTTAAACGAGCAAATAAAAAAACGGCCAGCAATAAATATACTCGAGTACTAATATGATGCCATCAAAACTTCGGCGCGAGAATTCACTCATCCATTTCGCACTCCCATCTCCTCCAACCCACACCTATTCCTAACTCAACAAAGCAATAGTCACTTAAAGTATCTAGGTGACCCCTTCCAGCTCTATCATTCCGTCGCTCTCATGACGGCTACAGATCTGAGGGTCACAAAAGCAGAGATGTTTATACATAATTCTTCAGATAAAACACTTTAGAATGAATATAATGAAATGAGAAAGCATTTACTCCAACTAAGCCCATCCTACCTCGTGATTTGATATCCATAATATTGAAGTCAAGCACCCGAATGCATCGAACCCAGTATCTCACAAAAAGAGAGGTGTTTGGTCAATATACTATACCTACCATAGCATACCGTCTCTCAACACATCTAATCACATTTCAAATCCATGCCCTATAAAATCTCACCTCTCCTTCCCTTTCCTTTTTATCTCCAACTATTTCAAACAAATACCGATACTTTACTATCTCATAATTTACAAGAGCAAACAGCAAGAACCATTCGTTCTACATACACTTCCCCTTTCATAAATTTCCTATATCGTGAACCTACTAGATACGGCTAATGTGTTTCCAATCCCCAGCTACTTACTTAATAAGTTGATGTAGGAGATAGCAAAAGAATTGAGTGACAACATCAATGAGAACGACAATAAGAACGATGATAATTAGCACTCAAAAATAAATAGATATAGAGATCAATATGCCATCTATCGGGTTTCCTGCTCACCCTTCCCCTTCTCGAGGATCTATGAGAAGACACTATCCATCAAGATCCTCCAACTTCCAAACCTAACACAAATATCAATCGCCTGTCAATGAACTCCATCAGATTCCTTCAAAATCTTCCGACTTCTAGAAGATATCAAGAGGAGTGGTCTTTATATCCATATATTTCTTGAAAAGTAAAGACAGAGAAAGAGGTGAAATATATATATTCACTCATCACGTATCTCACAAATACTTGACTACTTGATCAATTTGTTTTACCTAGGGAAGCACTAGTTCCCCTCTTGTTTCCACCATCTGTACAGATAGCACTACTCGTATTTTTGAACAATATAATACAATACCATACACAAGACATTCATCCTCCATCAACTAATCCGAACAATTTATTTCCGCACTACTCATAACTACAGGCCTTCCACTCCTAATATATTTTTCTCTCCCCAAAACTAGATGAAGAAAGTCAATCTTCTATACGAGTAGAAATAACAATAAAACCAAAAACTAGTAATAACTGCTATCCACGCAAAAATAAATCTACAAAAACACCTCATTTATAACGAGTAATTCACCAAACGTTTCGTTCACAACTTCCAGACACACCTCTCACACCTCTCTATCTCACAATTCTACTAATAATATACATAGAAATTTCCTTTCTTATCTCCAATCATTCAATCAACTAACCAGCCAAGTAACACGAACCCAAATGTCATCTGAATTTTAATGTACGTAGCGGTATCTCCCTTTTCATTCCATCATTTAACAGAACTACTCGAGTATTCGTCCATGAGTTCGAAAGTGGAGGTACCTATATCTAACCCTACCGATACCCATTTCCATAAAGCTTGAGCCTTCCCTTGAGCCTTCCCCTCTACTTTCCCTTCTACTTACGCCCCTCCCCTCTCCTCTCCTCCCCCGTTAGCTCTCCTTTTATCTTTTTCCTCTCTTTATCACCCTACTCTCAGTCCCAATTCCAATCGTATTCCAACTCCCCACTCTCACTCCTCAATCTCTTTTCCTATTCTATATGCCATCTCCATCTCCATCCCCCATCCTATCCTATCCTATCCTATAATCACCACACCCATCCCACCATAATCACACCCATACTCACCCACACCCATTCACAAACACCCTATGTAACAGTAACAAACAAACAAACCCCTCCCTTCCCCCCTTCCCCCCTTCCCCTCCCCACCCAAAAAACAAGAGAAAGTAACTCAAGTAATCAAATCAAATTAAAAACTGCTATTCTGTATATATCTACCTACCTACGTACCTACCTAATTACTCTTATCAACATCATCAACTCAAGCTCCTACCGACTTACCGACTTACCTACCTACCTTACCTACCTTACACCTAGGTTAGGCTTGGTGGGCACTAACTATGCCAAATATAATGTTCGACGTATTACAAAAAATAAATACCTGACCTGAAATCCTCTTCTTGGAGACATTCATTCATATTATGTACTTGGTAGAATGTTAAATGATAAGATAGTAAATGAACGCCTGCCATATGCATGTATGCCTCCCTCCTAGTGAAATCCATTCACTCATCCATCAATGCCTTCCGAATCATCATCCCACCATGGTCTTACACTAGATTTCTTTCCCTCTCTCCTCTTTACCAAAATCTCTCAACCCGTCACCAGAATCCCCCCTTAATTTGGACTTGACAAAGTTTGACTACTCTCAGACTTCTCATCTAATCCCCAATCTCTGTCTCTATCCCTCTCCTCTCTCTCCCCTCTCCTCTCCTCTCTCTCTCTCTTTCCTTCTCTCTCTCCTTCTCTCTCTCCTTCTCTCTCTCCTTCTCTCTCTCCCTCTCTCTATCCCTCTTATGACCATTCGTATTGACATTCTTGATCTTCTTCCTCTCCCTTTCCATCTCCTCATCTACTGGTATCGAACTCGGTTTTAGTACCGGCGTTGAGCTTCCACTACCAGGTCTCCCCAATAATAACTTTTTCTTTTTCTTCTCGCTCAATCCAGCAATACCAAGACCATCCTTTGCTTTCCTGACTACACTTGCCCCCGCTCCTGCTCCTGCTCCCACTTTATTAACCAACATCTTCTTTTTTGGTTCAATACTTGCTCTTCTTCCATATTCACCATCCCGATCATCATCTCCCGAATCATTATCATCATCACTATCGGGCCTTCGGTGTTCGATACTTAAGTTTGAAGAAGAAAGATGTGAAGAGGTCTTCATTTTCGGACCTTTGAGTTTATTCTTCAGAATGATTCCACCCGAACTTCCTGGTTTCTTGAGGAACTTCTTTTTCTTCTGGGGAGAATCGGATTCGAAATCTGGATCATCGGCTGCTTCGCGTTTATTGGGACTAATTCTCTTACCACCATTGGGTTGTGGTGTTCCTTGTCGACTTATTGGTGGTGTACCATTTTGACTATTGTTTCCTGTGTTTAATCCATTTCCATTGATCTTGAAAGCTGCTGCTCGTGCAGAATCTCTCCCTCCACCTCCAATACATTTCACCATATGATTATTCATTCGTTTGATCGGTAGGAATGTATTGCAATTGTGACATTTGGCGTGAGGGAATGAAATTGGTTTCACAGGTTCATCATCTTCACCATCCATACTATTCGGTGTTCCCTCCTTCTGTTGTTGTAGTAAAGGATTGATCATATCCTTCTTCTTCTTTCCTCGACCTGGTCCTTCTGGCACATATGTTTGACCATAAACATCATGCCATGGTTTCTCAATGAATGGTCTCTTCTTGCAATACTCCTTTCCTGGTGAAGGTTTCTTGGCTCCCACTCCATCGGTCGGTTGTAAAAGTCGAGGTAAACCACACTTTGCGCAAATAATCTCATCGACCAATTCTAGAGGATTGCCTTTCAAGAAAACCTCCTTATTTTCCCATTTCGCAGCATCGGTTTCTATTATTTGGTTTGTGTTCCATGAACTCGAGGAATCGTCTGATGCATCAGGATTGGTTTCCGCGACTTTTTGTTCAATGACAATAGCAGCTGAACATGCTTTTGCCATTTTCTCTTCTCGATGAGTTTGTAATACAATATCATGAATGATATTGTAAAAAATATCATCAAGTACAGCATTTGCCTGTATAGGAGGTTAGTAAATTGGTAATAAGCAAGGCGGCAAAAGTTAAAGAATTAAACAAGTAATTAAGGAAAAGAATAATTACCAGTTTTCCCATAGTATCAGTTGGTTCATCTTGATCAGCAATTATTATACCAGAATGTGGAAACTGATCGTTGGCAGACATTTTGAAGTTGTATTGGTGGATTGATTTTCTCGAAACCCCAAGGCTGACTGACGGTATTGTTTAATTTGGGGGAGGGAGGGGAGAGGGAGAGTTTTTGGTCTTTGATTTAAAGAAACGAAGATCTATCTCTCTCTGTCTCTCTCTCTCTCAAAAAATGATGAAGAGTTTTTGAAATGAAGTAAAGATCATTTTAATATTGATTATGAATGAACTCGAGATAGAAAAAGATAATAGAAAAATGGGTGTTTGTATCGTTCTCTGAATGTGTTTAATATGTTTCCCTTGACCTCACTTTCGGGAAAATGATGATCGATCATGTATCAGTACATTTGACGAGTTTCACCAAAAGCTCAATGATGTTCGAAATTACTGCCAGTTTTATTAGCTTGATTAAGTTTAGTAAAGGCGGTGAATAAGAGACGGGGATGGGGATATATGTATATGATGTGGCTAATTCTGTGGCTAAATCTGATAATTGTCATAAAATTGGAAACCTGTGGCTGGTGATACCTATCCTTGAACCTTGATATGTATGTACTCATTCCATTCCATCGACTTATATTGTTGAGATATAACTCGAGTACTCAACTTGCTGTACAAAAGTACAAAACAAGTAATAGGAAAGTCTAGATGACAGATCTCATTTCTTTTACTTTATAACCTTATTCCATTCTTTTAATACACAACTGGTTGTTGATTTATACTCATTCATTTGTAAATTCAAAGCAACCACCAACAACTCTTCCTCGAAGCATTTGTGTCTCTCCTTAAACATTTCATTTACAATGACTACAACAGACATCATGTCAAACAATACCCCTCAACCACCAAGCATAAGCACAAGCACAAGCACCCATCAATCAACCATTCGATCATTTTTCAAGCCAAAACAACCTATATATACTCCACCCCCAGGAACCTCGTCAATCACAACTACCAATGAGTATGAAAATGGAAATGGAAATGCAAGACAAAAAGTACTTCCACCTCAATCTGCATCAGGTCCACAAACACCATTGTCTACCAATACCCCTCCATCAAAATCGGCAACTACCGCAACCCCAGATTCTATAGAATCATCACAAAAGCTTCCCCAAGGTTATAAAATCGAAATCCCCCAAGACCATCATATACAACCTCTCCGTCGCATCAATGCTCTTCTCCTTCCCATCCCTTACCCCGACTCTTTCTACCACGCTATCACTTCTCCCCCATCCTCTTCCACCCCAATATCTATCTCTTTCTCCCGAGTAGTTACACACACATCCTTCGATACCACCTCGGAATCAAAAGTAATCGGATCCCTCATCTGCCGCATCGACCCATCTCCCCCATCTTCTGCAAACGCTTCACCCCCCGCAAATACATACAGCATCTACCTACAATCCCTCACACTACTCTCACCCTACCGCACCTTGGGTCTCGCAACCGCTCTTCTAAATTCCGTTATCGAAACCGCTACATCCACTCGCATACCGGTTGGTATTAAAATCGAAGGACTATATGCACATGTATGGGTCGACAATCACGAAGCGGTAGAATGGTACACCAAACGGGGATTTGAAAAGGGGGAATTAGTCGAGGGATATTATAGGAGATTGCGACCACAAGGAGCCTGGGTTTTTCGACGGAGATTTTCGGTACAGGATCATATTTTTAAACAACCACACACAAATCTTAGTCCAATCACAAACGCAATCTCAAATGCGAAATCAACACTCCCTCCTCCTACTTCAGCAGGAACAGTAAGACCACTCCACCCCAAACACACAGCTTCATTTCAAGATCGTCGTCCAAACAGCGAATGGAATGATTTACCCGAAGAAGTTTTAAAACGACCCCGAGCATCCGCATCAGCATCAGAAGAACAGAGTAAAGAAAGTTCGAGGAGTAGTAGTCGCAGTGGAGTTTCAGTTTCTGTTTCTGGTGGTGAGGGAAAGAGTGGTGGGAAGAAAAAGAGAAGTTATCCTGCTGCTGCTTTTGGGGGGGTTTGATGTTTGATGTTTGATGTTTGGTGTTGGTATGGAGGTAGTGGTTTGGTTGGGTAGGTAGGTAAGTGTTAGTGGTGTAGGATTTAGGAGAAGAGGGGAAAGAGAGAATAGGAAGGATATGCTATTTTGATAGAGATAGATGATGGCGTTTGGGATCTATACGAATAGAATATGAATATGAATATGAATGGAATGAGGTAAACGGGATAAAATAATATGAATTGGGAAATGGGAGTTAGGAATTGGCAGGTAGGAATCAAGGAGCAGGGAGCAAGGATCAGAGAGCAAGGATCAGATAAGAAGGATTTGGAATAGGCAAGGCGAAAGTGTGCATTTGAGAGTTGATATGATTGCAGTGTATGTGTACATGTACGCGGATTTAGTTGCGTTGTACTGGTATGAGGTCGCCCATATACAGACGGACACATGAATAGATAGATAGATAGATAGATAGATACTCAGTAGATACCTACTCGAGTAGTAAATAGATAACCAAATATATTCCAAACATCCAAGTTACTTACTTCCTTGTACTCTTCATTTCATATTTCTTTCTACAGTACGTACTCTTATCCTTCCCTTCCACTGCTCCTAGTTCTCCAGTACGTACAAGTACTTGAGTACTAAGATTTAGATTTAGATTGAATTAATCTCAAATATATATATACTTGAGTACTCAGGCTTGTAGAGGAATCTTCATAATTAAATAATTAAATAATTATTCAGAGAGAGAGAGAGAGAGAGAGAGAGATGTATTTATTATTCTTACTTAGTATTAATATTAATATCTATCTATTCGAGTTTATATTTAATATATATTCATTGAGACTTCAACTACTGATACGATACTACTCGAGTATATTCGATTTAAAATCTCCATCTATCTATCTACCTCCTGTATATCCAATGATCTACTTCGGAATATAATAAAGAAATATTCTATACTAATAAAACTTTTTATTTATTTATTTATTTATTTATTGAATCTAATCTAATAGAATGAATTATTCAGATCTGCATCTAGCCTATAACAAACTCTAGAACTCCCTTCATTCCTCCTAGATATCTATCTCTATCTACTCTTCCTCCTTTCCCCAGCATCCCTAGCATCCTCTCATACCCTCATACCCTCATACCCTCAACTTCTCCTTATTTTCTCCATCTCTACCTCCATCCTTCGAATCTAATTCCACTTTCGCCTCCCCTTTCGCCTCCCCTTTCGCCTCCATACTGCCCTTCCCATTTAATCCCCCCTTCCCA